>JAODPA010013464.1:0-13400 GCA_025585075.1 Nepenthes mirabilis
ACATAGAATATTAAATCTATAAATTTTGTATAAACACAAGTATGGAGACACCTGACATACAAAAAAAATCATAAATTGTCAAACACCCAAAGTTTTCCAATCCTTTGAGATCACATACAGATACACACACGCATATACACATCGACAATTAATTTAATCAATGTTCACTCTTCAGAGATCAGAGAGGGATCAATAATCCTTCCCAGTCGACAACATTATGACTTGATGGGTCTGACATAGATCTAGGCCGAAACCAACGAAGCCTAGCTGGAAGAAGACGTACTTGATCAGCAGATAGGCCCAACCTAGCGACGGCGTCACGGGAGATTTAGTAACAAAGCCCACTGGGCACTCCTAAAACGAAGCCAATTAGCGTCGGTTGCATCCCTGCATAGGGTACCGTGGACTGGCAGCATAGGAAGCACTGATTCCAGGGTGCTAACCAATGGGTAATGATATCAATGTTGACAAGCCTCGGCATATGCTACTCCAGTAGCCGATTAGCCAATCCAAGTGGAGCTAAATAGGCCTGCGATGGTCAGGGCCCGATATCAGTTTCCCCGTCAACATAATGCGACAACTGACACCGTTGGCCACCGTCGGTGTTCAGCGGCCGACGAATCCCAACAAGCCACTTGTCGGAGATCTCGGCTCGCAAAAGGACCCTACAAATACCCTCTCCTTTAGGGGAGAAGAGGACGGATACCCATTTTCTGCAAAGAAAGGCCTAAGCGGTGATCTAAGATCAAGATCTGGATCCTAGCACCCAGTGTCCAAAACCAACGAGGAGAACGAACAAACTCTCTTCCCTAAAGCCGTCGCCACCCTACGGCAACGATAGTGACCCACTATTAATAGTGCAGCAAAGGGAGCATAAGCCTCCTCCGAACACCATACACTCCACGCATTCATGCATTCTTGCATTTTCATCACGTTTATTACCACGCGTGCATTTTTTCGCTCACAGGAAAAAAATTCTAATTTGAGCGTCGAAATATTTACGTTGGAAAAACCTCTCGCCGTCCTCTGATTTCTTATTTGTAATTTGTGGTGCGCTGAACTCAGGTTGAGAAACACGGAGATTGAACCCTTTCGTGATCTGACCCGGCAGAGGAATCCGAAGGCTCCCTAATCCGCATGAGAACCCGAACTCAGGGATGTATTATTGGCACCGTATATGAAAAATGATGAATAGTCTAACTGCTCATCTCAACATTCACTGTCACACCCGAGAGATGGTCTACACTAGAGTACAGGCTAGCTCACCGGCGAAGGACATAGTCGCTTTTGGCGACGACTCATCTGTGGGTAGCTGCGCAGGCGATTTGCCCGAGCTAAACGTGCGATTTGCCTAACCCATCTGTTGACGTGGATGATATGAAATAGATACTTTAGGCATTATGCACAAGAGTTGGAGCGCAATAGATGGAAGCCTCCCCCCTGGGACCACAGGTGTTGACCTCTCGACAGAGAAAACACAAGGCGAGGGCTGCAGTAGCAAGAATAGCCAGGTTTGGTGACACGAGGCCCAGGCGGCCTCAGGCAGTAGGGCCCAAACGACAGCTCAGAACCTCTCAAGCAGGGATATGCCTGAGGAAAGCTCGAAGCGGCAAAACACCCACAACCTCGACAACAACAGGAGGCCATTGACTAGAGGAGAAAGTTCGTGCAATACATGGCCACCTCGCGTGGGTGGCCGCCATGACTAGCGAGACCCCCAAGAGAACTTCGAGCTCTGAGACTTTATTAATGCGAACAGGAGTGGGTCTACCCCTCGGATGGAGGAGAAAGTGAAAAAGATATGGTAGCACGTGTTCAAATGGGAGCCTGGGCAGCGGGCGCTTGATTTGCAGAGGTCACCATTCGCCTTGGACAACCGGACGCAACCGCTTCCCTTCAAGTTCAAAATTCCTACACAAGAGGCGTACGGATCCGATGGACCACGTGGAGTACTTCCGCACGTTATTGTCCTTCCATGGAGTAAGCAAGGCCGTCGTGTGCCAGTACTTCCCCCTGACGCTCAAGGGGGACACCAGGCTCTGGTTTCATGGCCTTCAGCCCAACTCTATTCGCTCTTTTGACGAGCTCGTCGATTGCTTCCTTTGCCAATTTGCCTCCAGTCAAAGAGAAGAAAAGTATCCTTGGCATCTTTTCCGCCTTTGCAAAAAGTCGGAAGAGAGCCTGAAGTGGTTCCTCAACCACTTTACCGCAGAATCCTATAGAATCCCCTAACTCTCCAACGAGATGAAGTTAAGCGCCTTCATCGCTACGTTGGCAGTTGGGGAATTCCTCAAACATCTGGTGCACCAATACCTCCAGTTCTTCCGAGAAGTTGAGGCCATCGCTCGGGCCTACACTGCGGCCGACAAGGCCAACAAGGCGAAGCATCCCGAATGCGTGGACCAACAGCCGGAATGACCGACCACCGGGAAGAAGAGAAACAGAAACGGGGGCCGCTCTCGAGAACCTCGCAAGCAGCCATAGTCTAAACCGTGCATTCGAAGGGATTATAGGCCCTCGACCCTGACTCATCTGAACGACACTCTCTCAATCATCTTGATGCAAATCCGAGAAGATAAATTCCTAAAATGGCTCAAAGCGTCAATGAACCTAGAGGTCGAAGACTAAACGAAAAATTGACATTTTCACTGGTCTTTAGGGCAAACAATGGAGGACTACTGGACCCTACAGAAGGAGATTGAAGACCTGGTCGGTTAGGGGCACCTCACATGGTTTCTAAAAAGCTCGGAGCAGGCCCCTGAAGCCATAAATAACGAAGCTAGAGAGTTGTGGAGGAACCGTATCGCTGCCAGCGTCATTAGTATGATTTCGAGCAGGCCAGCCAAGAACAGCGGCAAGGATCAACCTGAAGCCGCTACCACTAGCAGGGGAGTGCAAGTAGAGGTTAGGACTAATATCATTAGTTTTAGTAACAATGATATGATGCATTTAACCTCCCATCACTCAGACCCTCTTGTTGTATCAGCCCTCATTTCAGACAGTAAGTTTGACTATCAGCTAAAATAAATTTTATTAATAATAAAAGTTCTCAAAATTTGCTATATCTCGATACATTTTTTAAGATTAGACTGAAAATGAATAAAATGAGAGTAGCCGGAGGTCTTCTATACAACCTGGATAACAAACTGGTGCCCGTACAAGGAGAGATCCAACTGAAAGTTACAATGGGGACTTACCTATGTACAGCTACACGGGGGCTTACGTTCCTCGTTATTGACCTACCGTCGATCTACAACGTCATTATAGGCCGATTGTTCCAAACTACCTTTAGGGCCGTGATATCGATCCCTCATCTGAAGATAAAGTTTTCAACTCCCTATAAAGCAGGGGAGGTGCTAGGTGACCAGATGATGGGATGAATGTGCCACCTATCTCAGGTTGCCCCCACGGCACCTAACCGACCGACAGAGGATCTAGACTTCCACGATAAAGTAACACTACAATAGGCCCAGTTCGGCGAGACGACGGAGCTAATCCTTCTGGACCCCAATGAGCCCAAGAAGTGTGTGCACATTGACGATTTCCTGGCCATGCTGGTTCACAACCAACTTGTAGATTTTATCAGGAAGAACTCCAATGTATTTACGTGGATTTCTATCGATATGCCCGAGATATTAGTCGAAGTAATGGTCCACAAGTTGGACATAAATCCTGGTCACAGACCCGTCCAATAGAACCGCATGAACCACTTTGTTGAAAAACTGATTGCCATAAAGGAAGAGGTGAAGAAGCTGCTTGACGCAGAATTTATAAAGAAAGTCCAGTATCGGGATTGGCTGTCAAATGTCATCCTCGTGAAAAAGAATAGCGGCAAGTGGCGAATGTGCATCAACTTCACTGATATAAACAAAATTTATCCAAAAGATAGCTTTCCACTGCCGCGGATAGACCAGCTGGTGGACTCCACGTCTGGGCACAAATTCCCGAGTTTCATGGACGCCTACTCATGCTACAATCTGATAAGGATGGGCTAAGATGATAAGGAGCACACCGTGTTCATGACCAATTAAGGGACCCACTGTTATAAGGTTATACCTTTTGGTCTGAAAAATACTGGCACGGCATACCAACGGCTAGAGAATAAGATGTTCAAAGCCAAGATCGGGAGGAATGTAGTGGTATGTGTAGACAACATGCTTGTGAAATATAAAGTCACCAACGATCACGTTTACGATATGGTGAAAACCTTTGAAATGCTTTGAGCCCATAGGCTGAAGCTCAACTACGCCAAGTGCGTGTTCAGGGTGACCTCTGAAAAGTTCTTAGGCTTAATAGTATCCCAGCGGACAATGAAGGAAACCCGGAGAAAATCAGGGCTATCCTCAACATGAACCCTCCGCGGGCCGTGAAGGAGGTCCAAAAGCTCATAGGGTGACTCGTTACCCTTTCACAATTCCTGACTAAGTCCGCAAAGAAAGACTTGCCGTTCTTCAGGGCCCTCAGAGGAATGAATACGACTAGATTCCGATAGATGGACGAGTGTGAATCCGCATTCCAGGAACCATAAGAGTACCTCACCAACCCTTCGTTCCTGGCTCCTCCTCTGAATGGGTGGACCTATAACTTTATTTGGCGGTGTCAGACACTGCCCTCAGCTCAGTCCTTATTCGGCAACAGAGAAACGTGCCGCGACCTCTGTACTATGTGAACAACGTACGGACAGACACGAAGACCCGTTACTCTCATGCCGAAAGAATCGCCTCGGCCCTCATTTATTTTGCCCGAAAGTTGACGCCATACTTCCAACCACACCGAATCGTTATACTGACCAACCAACCTCTGAATGCAATCCTGTAGAAACCGGAGACATCGGAAAGATTGGTTAAGTGGGCCATGGAGATGCGCTAGTTCGACATGAAATTCCTACCGAGGCTAGCCTTGAAGGGTTAAGCCCTTGCAAATTTTGTGGTCGAGACAACGACAGCTGCTCTTGACGCCCCAAACCAAGTCGAGGACGTAGGCACCACAAGCACACATGTGTGGATCCTCCACGTTGATGGATCGACCATGCAAGCAGGTGACGGGGCCGGAGTCATACTCAGAACCCCTGATAGCTCAAAAATCAAATACTCTCTGGCGCTTAGGTTTCCGGTCACCAGCAACGTGGCGGGGTACAAGGCCTTCCATGCAGAGCCTAGATTGGCCGGGGAGTGCACAACGAAAGCGTTGATCGTGCATAACGACTCGGAGCTAGTGGTTAATCAGATTCAAGGTGTCTTTGAGGTGTCCAACCCTCACCTTGCCAAATACTTGGCAAAGGCGAAGGCCCAGGCCCAGACATTCGTAAAGTTTGAGATTATGCACATCTCAAGAGTAGAGAACTGGAAAGCCGATCAGCAAGCTAAGGACACAACGATGGGACCCAATTCACTAGCAAATGGGACCCAATTCACTGGCAAATGATTCACCAAATACTCTGCGAGCTTGTGCATCAGATTAGTTCATACATCCGTGGCGTACCTGCAGACTAATGGCCAAGTCAAAGTGACCAACAGGACGCTGCTGTATGGCTTGAAGACTAAATTCGAAGACATAGGGGGTTTCTGGGTTAATTAGCTGCCATCCATACTGTGGTCGTATCGGATGACTCCACGGCAACCAACGCAGGAGACACTGTTAAGCCTATGTTTTGGGGCTAAAGCAGTCGTCCCCGTCGAAGTAGGGCTGCCCTGCCTTCGGGTTGAGTGCTTCGACCCCACCAGCAACTCAAAGAGCACCTGGATCTACTCCCTAAAGCCCGTGATGCAGCACGCCTGAGGACAACAGCCTACCAACAGTGTATTACTCGGTATTACAATAAGCCTGTAAAAGCTCGCTCGCTAGAGGTCGGGGATTTGGTCCTACAAAGTGTAGAGGCAATGGGCAAAACTACTCACAGGAACAAACTCTCC
Source organism: Nepenthes mirabilis (assembly GCA_025585075.1). Taxonomy (NCBI): domain Eukaryota; kingdom Viridiplantae; phylum Streptophyta; class Magnoliopsida; order Caryophyllales; family Nepenthaceae; genus Nepenthes; species Nepenthes mirabilis. Next base: position 5,913 of record JAODPA010013464.1, read on the forward strand.
CCGAACCGGGAAGAGCCATTCCTCATCTCAGCAATCCTCCGAAACATGGCGTACAAGCCGCGCATCCAGGATGACAAACTGGTTCCTTGGACCTGAAATGCTACCCACCTCAAAAAGTACAACCAGTAGTTCAGCAAAACACCCAGGTAAGATATGCATATATAGTCTAGAATGCTTGTACATGCAACAAGTTTTCATTAATAAAATTATTGTTGTTGTCCTTCTATCCAATTCCTCATATTGATGTATGCATGCTTGTCATTCCAAAAGATAAAAAGGCCAAAACTGCCCCTGAGTCAGGAGGACACCCGTCCACCGATAAAAACAAAACCTTGACTCCGCGCTGAGCAACCCAATAGCGGTTCTGAACTTCAGCTCCGCATCGAAAGGCTTGTAATGGCCACAAAACCTTGGTCCCACGTTGAGTGACCCAATAGGGGTCGAATTCTAAACTCTGGATCCGTGTCGAAAGGCCCGTAGCGCCTACAAAACCTTGGCTCTGCACTGAGTGAACCAAAAGCGATCAAATTCGAAACTTCGGCCACGCTGAAAGGCCCTTAGTGGCCGCTAAACCTTGGTCCAGCCAAGTGGCCTGTACACGGTCAAACGAGCAGGCCATGGGGGCTTTGGAAGCTCCTAATGAAACGGCCATCAAAACCTTAGGGGGCCAAAACGGTAGGCGTTTCCTGGGCAGGACCATGCGCACGAAAGCAACGATGCACCGAGCGGGGTTGAGTGCCGAAACGGTGTCGTGCGCACAATGGCCTAAGACCCAGAGTTCAGCTACTGTGGCATGAAAATCCAACTGGCCTTTGAGATACTCCACCCCAGGTGTGCTGCGACATCCAACTCACTGGACAAAGATCCTACCAAGTGCAAGATGTGATGACACCCTCAACCAAGGGCAAGCATAGCACGAATAGCTCCCAGAGCGAGCCTTGATGATAATAGCAAAGTAGCTTAGCCAACATAGCGAGAGAGATAACCGATACACAAGGATATTAAAAGATGAAAAGAAGATTATGTTTTATTAATCGTCCAGGCCGAAGTGTACATGGTCATGCTCAAATGTTGTACAAGAAAAATTATACATGAGATTCAGCTACCCCAAAGGCTCGAAGGACCAACTCCCTCGGAGAAATTGGTCAAGCAAGAACCTTCTATGATCCCATCGTTTTGTGGGTCGAAAATCCCCAAAGAGGCACCTAGATTTGCAACGGACACAATACGGTGACGCAAGTGTATACCATCCCAAACCTTGCATCTAGCACTCGAGCCATCTCCTTCGGGGAGAGCCAAACTCTCAAGTCGGCTTGGGAGTGGGCACACCGGTCCTCTAGGTCAGAAATTTGGCCCTTCACCACTAGCAGCTCGCCCTTCAATTGCTCAACTTCTTACCTCAGGGTTGCGGTTTCATCCTCTCTGCATAGTGCCGCTGCTCGCTCAGCTTCCTCCCGAATTCGGCAGATGAGTTCATCCCACTGAGAAAGAGCCATGTGAATGAAACACATCACTTTCAAAACCTACAAAAAAAAAAAAAAAGACAGAGGGAAGGAGTCAGAAAATTTGTATGCCCAGAGCAACATTGGAGTACTTTGCACGAGGAAATCTTAATTGAATGAAGGGCTCCCCCACGCCACCGAGTAGGTTCAGAATGACTTCCACCACATCATCCTCCAGAACCCCGTTGGCGAAGGGAGTAGCAACGATCCCTCTAGACGTGACGGCCTCCTTGACAGCTTTAGGATCCGTGATGAGCAGCTTGGGAAACATTGACAGGTGAGTTGATAGCCTCCAGAACCTCTGTAGGTGCGGGGTTGGGCTCTAGATCGACCACCTCAATAAGCTCTGCCGGACCCGTCGTTATCTCCTTAGTGCTCGCCGTGGCCACCACTTCGATGGACTCGACTGGCCTCTCGTCGTGGGAGGGTCCCGCCTTGATGTTGAAAAAAGAGCTTGGTGGGGACCCCTCACCCGAAGGGAGCCTAGCCAGGGGAACAACATACTCCGCCAAAACCACGGTCGGGATCAGTGAACACTCAGTGACTCCCTTATGCAGCAGCAGCCCTAGCTCTTGTGCCGTGATGATAGCCCCAGTGGGTATCATCGGAGCGAACCCAGCGGACTAGCCCGATGCAGCCGGTGATATCAAAGCCCTCCTGCTCCCCTCAGTCTCTTCAAGACCGCCACGTCCTCATCGGATGAGGACTCTAGTGGGAGCGATGAGTCACTACTCTCTTGAAGGCTCTCTAATGACCAAGGCCCCAGCCTTCCTCTTCTTGGGGGTGGCAGCCGCCCCACTACTCGCAGGTTCCCACTTGACTATCGCCAAGAGTTCGTAGGTCAGGTAAAACTCCTAAGTGGCGAAAGTCTTGATCTACGCCTGAATGTGGCCAAGCAGTTTCTTTTCCCGCTTCTCTTCCTTCACGCTCACACTCTTCTAGAAGAAATAGCTCACAAGGCCCCACTCATTGGAGAGGTCCCACTTTGGAGGAGTCGCCAAGAAGAAGAAGCGATTCTTCTAATTCTTCATCAAATCGGAGTTCGTTCCCTGAAAACGGAAGCTTGCGCGAGGAGACATTGAAACCCAATTCTCTAATTGGGCAAAGTGAAAAATCACCTTCACCAAGCACGGGCCGAAACCACAATCACGAGGTGGACAAAGAAGCAAAGGGAGACCAAATTGTGGATAGCATTGGGGTGAAGCCGGGCAACAGGATTGCCAAGCCTCTCAAATATCCCGTACAGGTCCAACTCCACGGGAAAGCAAAGCCCACCCTTTAGGTGGCGCTGGTATATAGTAATGAAGCCCTCAAGGGGCGTGTTCGCTCTGCCACTCTTGCCAGGAAGAAGATCGGCCCAGTCGTTGGGGATATGGTAATTTACCCTCAAAGCAACGACGACGCTCGCCAAAAGGATGGGCCTAATGTCATTAACTCCTTGACGAATCGTGCGAGACAGAGAGCCTTTCTTCTTCGCCATAGATCCCTGGAGCAAATGAGCGTAAGGTATGGGAGGCGTGGAGAAGTGTTGTTTAAATAGGCAATGCCCGGAAGGTTAAGCGGCGTCACGCGGGAAACACAAGGGACGCCCTCATTGATGGTTGTAACACGCGTCCCTTCATCAGGTGACTACGCGTCTACCCAGAGCAGCCCACCATGGTGCCTGACGAACCGTCCCTCCACTCACGCCAGAGTCATCAGCCAAATCCCAACCGTCACATCAACTAATTAATGGGAGGATATCGGCCGTTGGAAACAATGACTGTAATCCGTTTGACATCCGAACTGGAAGAGTAGAACGAGTCATCCGAATGCGACAAATCACAATAGGTAAACTATTCTATGGCAAAGAAATTTTATTGACAAAGTTTCTGTACAAAAAAAGTCAACCAGTGGTCAACAAATACGTTGCTAGCCGCCCCCACCGAGCTCGGCAGGATTGGGAGTCAGGAACTCGGTCAACTCCGAGCATGTCTGGGCACCCACGTTTGGAGAGTCCAGGAGGCCCACACGAAAGCCAGGCACCGCTAGAGAAGAAATCCTTCGGTTGAGTCGAATCCCTTCCTGGAACCTTCCCTCCAGCATGGGAGCCAAGTCCTGCGGTCGGATCCTCGACCTCAACTCAACTTCCAGCTGTGCATGGACAGCGTGCTCTTCTTGAAGTTGCACCCGGCACTGCTCGAGCTCCTCTTGAGGAATAGCAATCCAGCTTTGGGCTTACAAATTGACATCGGCCAGCTGCGACGACCTCACCTCTGCCTGACTTTGCTCAATGGCGGCTTGCACTCAGATCTCAAACTCCTTAGCTGCCCGCTGGGCATGACGGATCAGTCGATCGGCTCCATTAGGTCCCCAGCACCGAGAGGAACTGGAAGCCCCTTCGGATTTGAAGCCTATCGGCGCTCTCAAATCCCTAGCCATTCCAATGACTAAAGGCTCAGAGTGGCAACCTTCCAGTACCACTGCGACAAGCTCCACCTCGTCCCTGCCTCTTAGCCCTTGTTCACCGCATCGCGACTTCTCGGTAGAGGGCTCAGACCCCGAAGAGGACGATCCTACTAATGGTCTTAGAGCAACATCACGCACCCCGTCTGTCATTATCGAGACCACAGCCAAAGGAAAGAGGGAACAATTGCAGACTCAGATTTCGTGTCTGGCAACAGCAAATGGATGCTCCAGGTGGAGAAGTCCTTGGTGCGTAAATAGCTAAAACTTCCCCCAATGAGACGGCGTCGTTTAACTAAGGAAAGGCATTCCGATGCCCAACGAAGTCATTCCACGTGACGATGCCCTGAAGCACCGCACCTTTTCAAGAAAGGCAATTATGATGCAATGGCCTTGCGGTTCTTGACGCATTAAAAGCATAGACGTGACCTGATTGACGCGCCTTTTGTCAGCATCGTTTAGTCATCCCAAGTAGGATACAAACGGCGCAAGCACCCTAGCAGCTCCCGCCAGATCATCCCATCGACAGTCCAAATACGGACTCGAGGGACAGACACTGGCGAAGGCGACCAAAAGCTGATGGGCACTCAAGATGAGCAAATGATCAAGCATGTATGGCGGCGAGAGGGCCCTCTGGCCCTTGAGTCATACCATTCGAGCAACATAGAAAAAATTCAATGACACGGGAAATAAAGGCAGAAATTAACGCTTTTATTCTTTGAAGTGTTCTTGACAAAATACAAGGCTTGTGCTAACATAAGTATAGAAGAAGAAGAAATAAAGCAAAATACAAGAGGCAGCAGAAGAATGGCGCCACCGGGAAGGGTCGATCCTTAACATAGATGGACATCACCTCATTTTGATGGCATCTACCTCGGCACCGATTCCTCCTCCAGGGAGACGGAATGGATGACGATCCCTCACAGTCTGTGACACAGGCTCCGCCACCGCGAAGGAAAGGCATCCATTAGGAGTTCCACTGAAGCCACGACACATTCACCTAGCGGCCCCATGGAACTCCGAGACATGCCTCCTCTTTCAGCCAGCCCGGAGGATGACCAGCTACAGGAAGAGACGGCGACGGTGTGCTTTTGGGGGAAAGAAGACCCCCAAATCAACATGCTAGCCCCGCGATGCTTCCCTTGCAGCTAGGAACCCTGGCTAGATGGAAAGAGGGCACATAACAATTGTAGAGTGACTGAGCCACCCTCGTTACAGCGAGGAAATACCCGTAGGAGGAGCACGACGACAGGCTTCAAAAACGACTACAAGTCTTCCGTAGATCCATTTGATTTTCATGGTTAACTCCATGGAATATGATTCATGTTAAGGACCCCGCATTGTTTCACCAACAGAGAAATGAGCTTGGATCCCCGGAGCATGGGAACCCCTCAATTTATAGCCGGGCAGAAGGCCCAACGAGTCCCAAAAGAGGCACGCCACCTGATGATCGTCAATCGGAAAACAGGAAGGCCATTAATGCAGAGCCAATTCCCACATTGTGAATCTTTCCCAATAAAGCACCGAATCCCTACAGCGCCTCTGAAAGGCTGCATATTCGCGTGGGGAAGGAGCAACACCCCTAGGAATTGGAGACCGGCGCATCTCAAGGAGGCCCACGCGAACCAACAACGGGACCGACCTTTGACATATCAGGACCTAGCAATGGGCCGTCCCCATGCATAAGGGCTAGTGATGGGTTCGACATGGATCTGAGCCAGAACTAACAAAGCCCAGCAGGAAGAAGACATGCCCGATCAGCAGAGGCACTCAGCCCAGTGACGGTGTCCCGGGAGATTCAGAAACAAGGTCCACTGGGTGCCCTTGAAATGTAGCCAATCAATGTCGCTCGCGTTCCTGCAGAGGCGACCGCAAACTGTCATCATAGAAGGTACCGGTTCCGGGGATGCCAACTAATGGGAAATGAGGTCAACGCTGACAAGGCGCAGCATACGCCGCCCCAACAGCCGCTTAACCAATTCAAACGGAGTCAAATAGGCCTACGATGGCCCCGCCCGCATCGGTCTCCCCGCCACCACAAGGTGACAACTGACACCGCTGATCACCATCAGCGCTCAGCGGCCGACGAATTTTGACAACCACTTGTCGGAGATCCCGACTCCTAAACCCTCCCAAAAAAAGCCTACAAATACCTTCTCCTTCAAGGGAGAAGAGGACGGATTCCCATTTTTCACAAAGAATGGCCTAAGTAGTTATCTGAGATCAAGATCCGGATCCTAGCACCTAGCGCCCAAAACCAACGAGGAGAACGAACCAGCTCTCTTCCGCTGAGCCAACGCCACTCTACAGAAACGATAATGAGTTACTGTTAGCAGTGCAACAAAGGGAGCATAAGCCTTCTTCGAACACCACACACTCCCCGCATTCCTGTATTTTTATCACATTTACTACCACCGTGCATCTTTCCTTTCATAGAAAAAGATTTCTGATTTGAGCGTTAGAGTGTTTACAGTAGGATAACCTCCCACTACCCTATGACCTCTTATTAATAGTTTATAGTGCACAGGACCCAAACTGAGAGACATAAACCAGACCTATTTGTGATCCGATCCGATAGAAGAATCCGAAAGCTCCTTAATCCGTACAAGAGTCCAGACTTAAGGACTTAAGTCAAGTAATTTAAGTCAAAGCACCTTACATTGGGAACCTTCCCTAGAGTTGCCATTGTCTCATTTGATTCCAACATAGACTCGAGCAGGCTTACTTTCTCAAGGCTAGGTGGAAACAAATTGGGTGGAGAAGACTCTTCTTCCACTATATGTCCAGACAACTTCAATTTACACTGACTGTGACAAAGGAATGATAATTCTATATTTCGTATCTTAACATATGTTCTACATTCTAAACTCAAAGTGCGAAGATGGCCTAATTTGAAACTTGGGTATTGAAATACGGCTTCCAATTGTTCATCGGTAAATATGTCCTTGATCTCTAACTTTTCGACGGTTGGGCTCAATGTTGACATTTCTTTTAACAGCCAATTGCCTCCCCTTGCACCCCACAATGTTTGCATGCTCTTTAAGGTGTGAAACTCTGATGTCTCATTGGAGACCCCCATACATTCTAAAAGATGTCAAAGCTGGTAAAGCTTCCATGAAAGTTTGTGCACCGCTACCAGCAAATGACCATTCTTGTAGTCTAATGTAAATAAATTCCTTAAATTTTTAATTAATTCGGGAAGCTGTATTTCAACTGGGCTGTAAATTCCAAGGTATGTCAAGTGAATTAAATTTTCTACTTCAATAGACAAGATGTCATCATCATAAAAATTGAGCAGTGAAATCACAGTACACAAAACTTTGAGTAATTGGAAGTGCTTATGAACACCTCCAAGTTCGAGCTTCGTCCACGTCCTATTTGTTGAAAGACAAAAAACGATCGATGATGTGAGTTTTGTGCCAGAAATGGAATGCATGCATTGCTGCACAAGTCGAAAAGTTTGGTCAGTAAAAGAAACTTAATAATAAAAAAATATTTTCGGGATAAACATCATTATATATTCCATCCATTCACAACTCAT
>JAODPA010013475.1:0-13399 GCA_025585075.1 Nepenthes mirabilis
TAATTTTTGGCCGGTGAAAGCCAAGAAATGGCTAAGTACTATTTACTGTGAAGCTAAAGGACAGATGTTGTAGCCGGCTTGTCAAGTCGCTGTCTTTCTTTTTATTGTTTTACTCACTATTTTAACGTTAAATCACATCACTTCAGAAATTCAAAAACACCCATCTCTCTCTTCCCTTTCTCTCTCTTACTTTCAGCCCAGCCCACCACCCACCGACGGCGATCGATATCCTTCTTCCGGCTCTCTCAGTGTGTCCTCTCTCTCTCTCTCTCTCTGTGCAAGTGATTTGCTGTCGTCCTCTTTCTTGGCCTTTCAACCTGTTTACTGCACTAACATTGTCTCCCATTCTCCTCCCTCCTTTATAAGCCTCAGCTCAGAGTAGAGCCCTCTGCTTTTTGATTTGTTCTTTCTGAAGAACAAATAGAAATCTGTTTGGTTTTACAGCTCTTTACTCTCACTGGTTTAGCTACTTCCTTTTCAATCAATCCCTTCCTCTGTAAAAAAAGCAAAAAAAATGACTAAAGATGAAGACTATAAGCTCCTCAAGATTCAGGTCTTCTCTCCATCGACGCCCTTTTCCGTATTTCTACCTTTTACGCATGCCATTTTAAGTAAAACAATGTTCAGATTTTGAGGCTTTGTCATCTTCTTTAAGATGGTTTGTCTCATTTTTCTCGTCTCCGTTTTGCAGGTTTGTGCGCTGAGAGTGAATATACATTGCGATGGGTGTAAGCAGAAAGTGAAGAAGCTTCTTCAGAGGATTGAAGGTGCTTGCTCTGTTTTTCCCTCTTCGCTTTCAATATGCATGCCTTTTAAAGCTATTGTGTATGATTAGTAGCTTAAGTTGGTTTTCCTTATCAATGCTGAGATAACATCTAGAAAAATTCAAACCACGCTATTAGTAGTGAACTGCTGCTGCTATTAATAAAGAATGCATTGGAGGCATCGTTATACTTTCTAGGAGATGCAAAGCGCTATAAATAGCTAAGATTGGTCATGAGATACAACTTCTTGTTACTGATTCGTTGTATTCTTTTGGTATGGAGGATAAAACTATGTCATCTGCTCTATTTGACTTCATCTAAGAATACACTGAAGAAATTTTTATGGGTTTTAATAGATTTCTTTGATAAATAGAAAATGATTTGAAATTACATTTACCCGTTGTACTAAACTAATTGGAACAACGAAAATGGACTTATCGGGGTTCGTTCTTCTCGTTGTTTGATGCAATCGCTACAACCGAAGCCTTTTTCTATTTTTGGTAACAATAACAGGAGCTTTGATGATCATCTTTCTCCTAGTCTTGAGTTGGTTTTAGCTGGGCTGAGTTGAAATGACCTTGCCCAATTGTTGCAGGTGTGTATTCGGTAAACATAGATGCAGAGCAACAAAAAGTCACCGTTTCAGGAAGTGTAGATTCTGCAACTTTGATTAAAAAACTGGTCGGATCCGGAAAGCATGCTGAGTTGTGGTCTGAGAGGAGCAATCAAAATCAAAAGCAGAAAAATCACAATTCCATAAAAGATGACAAGAACAACAAAGGGCAGAAGCAAGGTCTCATCAAGGGCCTTGAAGCATTCAAAAACCAGCATAAATTCCCTGCTTTCAGCTCTGAAGAAGACGACCACTACGACGACGATGAAGATGACGATGGGGACGAGGAGGATTTGGAAGAGCAACGGCTGAGGTTCCTCACGGAGAGGGCAAACCAGCTGCGTCTGCATTTAAGGCAGCAAGCCGCCGAGGCAAATAATGGAAAGACAAACAGTGGCGGTGGTGCGGCTATGGCTGCTGGAGCTGCTGGCGGCGGTAAAATGGTCAGTAATGGCGGAGATGGGAATGGGGGAAAGAAGGGGAATCCGAGTCAGAATGTGGTCATGAAGGCCAACCCTGGAGGAATTGATCCGAAAACCATGGAGGCGGCACTAAAAACGAGCAATCCTCACTCGGGTAATGACATAGCCGCCGCGATTGGAAACAGTTCCAATCTAGCTGCTGCTCTATCTGGAAATCTCAATGGTTTTGCAGGCTTCCAAGCTCAACCAAATAATGGCTTAGCTACGATGACTGCAGGTAATCTCCCATCATCCGTGATGATGAACATGAATGGTTTTAACCATCCATCGTCATCAATGATGATGAACATGCAGAATAGAATGGCCATACAACAACCACAGCCACAGTTGATGTATCATAGATCTCCATACATCCCACACACCACTGGTTTCTACAGTTACAATCTTGCCCCTTACTCGTCCATGGAATCCAGTTACATTGCTAGTGAGAACACTGCTGCCCACATCTTCAGTGATGAGAACACAAGCAGCTGCTCAATTATGTAATATGCATGATTATGATGATCATGGATATGTATGTATGATGATGACGATGATGGGTTGAGTTTTTCAGTTAGTGGAGTTCTTAAGGCTTTTTTGGACTGTCTTCTTCTTTAGTGTGAAGAAGCAGGGGACGTGAAGTGTCTGAACTAATCCCACTTTGTTTATTTGGTAGCTGCTAGGATGATGCTCCTATCTGTAACTACTAACTGCAGTTGTGTCTATTTTGTTCTGTGTTTCACAACTGACATCAAATCTGGTTTCAATTTTGGTGTTCTACGGTTTATTCTTCGGTATCATGGAATGCACTGAAAAAAGAACTGGAATTTGAATCTTCTGATATCGTTAGCCATCCTCCTATTAATAAACGGGTGGAACAAAAAAACACACGTAATCTACCTACGTAAAGTTGTATAAACAAAAATAATTTGAATAAAACAAGCCCCTCAACTAAGCAAGTCTTTTTTTAAAACCAAAAACATGTTTGGATTCGTTGATATTAAATTTGACACACCTAGCGACAAACCAATAAAAAATGGCAAATATAATGAGATGTGAATGGTAATATATTTTGTAATTAAAATTAGAATTAGACTTAAAACAAATGTCTAAAATTTTTATACCTCACTTATCATTTCTGTCTTCAAGTTGGCACTGTGTTTAAGACTCTTAGAACTTTTGTGCTGGAACCATGCCATGATATTTACACTTAAGAGTATGAACACTTACCGTAATTGTGTCAAGAGTAACTCCGTCTGGCAACACACGTGCCCTTTGGCTCATATTCAGACGTGAACACTACTGTTATTGTAGGTAGACAAGTCATTTGGGCACATATAAGGGACTCTTATTCTGTCTAAACTGGTAATGTGTCATCGTGTGTTATCTCTTATGTTACTAAACTGTTTTGTTCAAGTAAATCTTCATACAAATATTGAGTAAATTATCAAGTAACACATCAAATAAATTTAAAGTTTAAAAAGGATTAATCTAAAATTTAACATAATTAATACAATAAAAGAAAAAAAAATTTATGACACCTTTTGAATAATTTTAAATAGATAATATTTTTATCATTATAATAATGAGTTCATATTAAAGCATATAAAAAAATAAGATGAGACTGTTTAAAACATTAGCCAATCANTTTTTATCATTATAATAATGAGTTCATATTAAAGCATATAAAAAAATAAGATGAGACTGTTTAAAACATTAGCCAATCAACAATAATACCAAAATGTTGAAGATTTTGAGGGCCTAGGTCAACATTGCTGAATAAAGTTACTTTATTAGGTCTCCATGGGAGACAAGGTGGGCATTGGGTAGTGTACCTATGCACACACATCATTACTTCCCTACTGCTAATTCCCTACTGGTAATTCAGCACTTCGGTTGGTACTTTCACGAGGAGAGGTGAGGAGTGAAAAAAAGGGTAGATTTCATGTGTTGTGGTTATGCCAAGAAGTTTGGGTAATGTTGATATGATTACAGGAGAGCTGTGATGTGATTGTTCTTTGATTGGTAATAGTATTTGGGAAGTCATATCAATTTTTAACTTTAATTTTGCTTAATTTTTAGTATATTATGATCAGAGCTAATTTTGCCCACAAACTGGCTTTAGCTGCCTGGGAAATTGAACTAACACCACCACCCAACAATATGGAAAAGTTGGGTTCAGCAGGCCAAGATTTTAGTTCAGATGCAACATGGATGGTAATAGGATGCAAAATGTCATGGCATATGATTGAAATTCTCTAAAAAGATATAAGAATTACAAAATTTCAGACCAAATAATGGAACAATAACCAATTCACATACTTACCAAAAAATAAAAAATAAAAAAATAACTAATTCACATAGAGGTGTCTTTGATGCATTTGAATTTCATTTCAAATAGCATTGCTGGTCATTAGTCATGTAAGGTTGTGTATGACTTTCTATTTTATAATGAACATGATTAAATATCCCACCAAACTACAGCTCATCTAAAATCTCATATCTAAATGTGAGGCCTACTAGTATTTTTAAAAAATAAAAATAAATAAAAGTAGACTCTGTATAAAGAGTTGATTATAGATGGATTGTATATGGATAAAATAAGTAATGTTTTTTCTTTTTTCCTATAATATTAGAGTTTTGTCCATTATAATGTCCTTTTTAAAAGGGGTGTTTATTTTGACAAGTTCAATTCCTGCTCAACCACATTTTTCATTTATGTGAATAATCTAAAAATGTATTTGAGAATTTGTAACTGTCAACAGGAAGTAAGTGAATTAAAATAATAAAACATTTTCATCTACATAAACAATAAGGTTGTGCATAAATGATCTTCTATCTTATAATATGGGAGCCTCGTTCGTTAGCACTAAATATTCTACGCTATAATATGGGAGTTTTGTTCTTTGAAAATGGAGGGGTTTATTTTGAGAGTTACACCTGCACAGAACACATTTTTCATTTCTTTGAATTAATCTATTGCATTCGATATTTTTATTTAGCCCAAACTTAATATTATCATTTATTTCCAAATTCATAAACACGAAGTCCTAAATAACAGAGAACATTTATTCGGCATGGGACACCATGCACCATCATATCAGTTTTTATATTCGGTTCCTACTTATGCACCATCATATCAGCAATTTCGTCTATCGGAACTGTGTCCCATTTAATGCAAAAATGTTAATTAATAAATGGACTTAATCTTTAAATATACAAAAAAAGTAAATCAAATTAAAATATAAGAATAAATAAATTCAACTAAAAAACTACAATATATTTTAGGAGAAATGTTGTTGATTCTAATTCTACTATCCATGGGACTCAATATTTATTAGAAAAGGTGCCAATTCTTTCCTAGATTCGGGAAAAAAAACAGTGTAATCCTAATTTAGCCACAATGTAACTTAAAATCTCCACAGTTGTCCATTCTTTTCCAAAATTTTAATTTCTATAGTTATCATTTGTGCTAATCAAATATAACATACTTTTAAAATTAAGTAATTTTACACATTAAAAGAAGGCTACTAAATACACTATAAGCAAGGAAAATAACTATCAAACCCACTTCACACTTGCAGCACCAATTCAGCCACAGTTTTTGTAATGCCAAAAGCAAGCCACCAACGAGTGTTGAACCACAACGAAAACATAAGACATGAGACATGCAGTGATAGAGAGGGGCCGAGACTCTCATTGAACAAGTCAGTCTGGTTTATATTTACAAACTACACTCGTAGCACCGCCCGAGATGGGCAGCCAAAGTCAGTTACAACTCTGTATTTCCTACCCACAGCATGTGTACAAAATACAGAAGAAGAAATATCAAGCATCAATTTGTACAGCACACAACTAATATGAACATAGAAAGCCATGCATATGCTACAATAGAAGTCTTGGTTTCATGAACATACCACGCTAGTAACTCTTCTACATATCCATGCTGTCAAATATTTCCTCATCGTCCCCAAAACTGGATTCTTCAGTCAGAAAGTCATCAGCAGCCAGGTTGCTGCACCAAATAACAGGTGAAGGTAAACAGAAATGGCAAATTAAGTCAAAAGCTGCAACTAATTTGAGGGCGTAATGGATGTATAGGACTTGAGAAGTACAAGCTCTGTCCTACATTGAATGTGCTCGTGGAATGTCACTAAGTTTTAGGGAATGCCACTACTATACTAATTAGTAATTACACTTCATAATTGGAGAAGTGGAAAGCTTACAATTAGCTTTGTTTCATTTTTCCTGAGGATGGCCTAATACAAGAGGCCCCCACCTTGTGAGATTTAGGAAGTGTCAGATATATGTAGCCTTATACTTACGTCAATGCACAGAGGGGTTAATAACATGATTTTCCAATTATAGTTGACCAACTTACGATTGTTTCATTTTTCAAATATTCCAGAAATAAAAAACGATTACTTTATTGAAATGACAGAAAGATAAATTAATTTTCAAAAATAGTAGACATTACTTTTTGGATCCCCTAGAATGGAAAGTAATCATGTGATAATTGATTTTTATACCTAGGGTATACTCAGACAAGAATACCTTCCATAACACATTACTACTGACACTCCAGAGCAAAAAGCTCATTTAAATCCAACTTAAAGTTCTTAATCCGATAATCATTCAGCTTGGTGCCATCAAAACGTAAGCATTGCAGGAAGTTTCGTCATTTCATTCAACAAAACTAAGGATGTTGTACATCTACATGAGGCCTATACATCTTTGAATTAAAAATTAGAGCCACGTGGATAAACTCACCTCAAACCGCAGAAGCGAAAGCTCACAACACGCTTAAGCTTTCTATTATAGAAGAAGAAATTGAAAGACCATCTGTAGAGGGCAGAAGAAAGGGAAACAAAAGACACAGATGAACCATAGTTCAGATTTTACCTATAGTAAGAATCCAAGAAAGAGATGTGTGAGTCTTACATGACTCCCCTCCCCAAAAATGGGTCTGCATCGCAGTCGGGATTGTAGCTGTAAATTTCACATTCTGCGAGCTTTATGACCTGCATCACTAGACATTATAAACTATCCTCAATTGGTAACACATTCACTTCACTGTAATAAGCTCACCTCATCCAGAGCCTTGTACAGGTCCTCAAGCAGGGAAGAACTATCACTTGCTTCTATCCATTCCTGCAACAGAAAGCCCAGAAAATGGCAGCTCAGAAGCACATAAAAAATATATTAAAAAAAAGTATCCAGCATAATAACAGGATCACAAATAGTCAACTCCTGCCACATAACCTTTCATTCTCCATTGTTTTGATAGCACCTACAATCTCTTCTTATTCAGTTGCCAAATTCATGGTGTTTAGCAGAAGCCGATCTTTCTTCACTCTAATTTGAAACCTTTTAATACTTATATATGAAGACAGGCACATCCTTCACTACTAGATAGATTCAAATTAGGCCAAGAAAATAGTCAAATCCTGCCACACAACCATTCAGTTTCCGTAGTTTTGATAGCACCTACAAAAACTTCTCATCATATGCCAGCTGCCAAATACATGTTCTACCAAAATTAATCAAACTTCCTTTACCCTAATTTGACCAATTTAAAGCATTTACATACTTCACTATTAAATAATTTAAAATAGGCCAAGAAATTATTTAGCTCAGTCCATGCAGCAACTATACTGACATGACATCCAGACATGCCAATGATGATAGAACATCTGTTCAAGCAGAGAGGAATATACCGAGTATTGACACAAATATCAAATGCATAAAATCCATGGTCTCTTAGCTTTGTTTTCTTCTTCAGCTACTCTATTGTCTCTTATGTGGTAAGAATTTAAGATTCACCAACATTTTTTTTTCTTTCTTTTTCATTTGAGGGAAAGTGAGGGTTGGGAAGAGAAAATGTTCCTCAGCACACATTCCTAACGATACTATCATTAACACCACAGCCTTATGGTGTTCTGCATAGGCCTACAGCAAGAAATCAAAAGATAACTACCTATATAAATAGTTCTCTTTTAAATAAATAGAAGGAATCAATGGAAATATTTTCTAATTGAGTAAAACAAAATAAATGGAGAATTTAATATAGAAATGTTCCTTCCGCTTAAAACAGGCTACACTGGAATGAACAATAGCAGCAGGGGTGGTTAACACCAGCTTAATACGTAGGGAAACAAATGGCCACTTAAAAACAATTCTATAACAATGAGAAGTAGGATTATAAGTAAAATAAGAATCCTCAGCTTTTGATAGCACTCTCTATCCAGCAAATAAATTGAAGTTCCACCTAAATGACCACTATGGCCAATTTAACAATTCAAGGCGTTGAACAGCTGTCAAACTGTTCCAGTAGTAGACAATAAAAAGGTGATACCTTCGATGCTTCAAACATGTAAGTATCAAATATTTGCTCAAAACTGTCCCAGCTTTCCTCAGCAAAGAACTGGTGAGCCTTAACTGCACTGGTAGGCCAAAAAGAAATAGCAATATCGCAACATACAGGATCATCTTGAACTATTAGAAGCAAGCATGCTAGTTGATTTTAGCCGGAAAAAAAATGTATGCCATACACTTTGTGACTATATTTAGTGATGGGAAATGGAGAGACTTGAACTCTCAGCTCTTCCTAGAGCGACAGTTTTCTGAACTGTCTGTCAAACCTTTTTGACAACACTCCCATTGCAATTATGAAAGGATTATATGTGGGTTGCCATGCCGCCAAAAAAGCTGACAATGACATTACCCATAATCCGTTCAGCAGTTTTTTAAGGTAAAAGATCATCTGAAGTAACATAAAATGCAGTTACCTGAAGTCATAATCTGGATACATGTGATAAAGCGTAAGAACCAGGTAAGTCAGTGTCTTCCGGCTGTGAATGTTGAAGAAAACTAATTAAGGAAATTGAGAAGACATCCTATCCATTACAAACTTTTCTAGGATTATTCAGAACCTGGATCTGCTCATCAAATATTCAGCTGGTGAGGAAGAATCAGTATCATATGATTTTCCAATGTAATCAAGGATCTGGATAGAAACACTTTATAAGAACCATGCAAATTCCATGACATACCCATAACAATAACAGAAAAAAGAATAAGGTATTCAGGCTGAAATCTAAATGAGGCTAAAGCATCAACTCTACTTGTTAGACACTCTTATTTTCCTCAAAGAAAGGGAAGATCAAAAAAATAGAAATAGGTAGAAAATTTCTCCATATTAAATGGAAAGTCACACATTAAGTGGAAATAATGAGAGCACAATCAGTAAAATTATCAAGAACTTTATTTGGGAAATGTTGTTCTTCAGAGGAAATGGATGACTGCCACAGAACGATTTATCTTCAGATAGATTTTTAAATGGGGATATGGGATGAGATTATTTAACAGTAGTAAAAATGCAGGAATATTATTTTTGCTCACTTTTAAGGAGTCACACGCAGAGATACTACAGGTTAATTTAAAGTTTGTTAGGGTCCGTGATCTCTTGATACTCATAGTAGCTTTTTCTGGTTTGTATCTGCCAAGAATTTGACTACTTTTGTAGAGGCCCCCCTTTCTTGAGGTAGAAATAAAATTTTCCAGCAGCAAACCAAAACCAAAGAGGGAGAAGAAACCAAGAGACAGCAGCATTGCCTTCTAACTCACTTCTGAGATCAGGATTTATCTTCATTGCCAAGAGATTAACAGCAACAAAACTAAAGCGATGTACAACCAGGGTATAAGGGGCATGCTGCTTAAATCCGCACTTCCAGAAGTGACATTAAAAAACTGGAGGAAAGCCAGCAACAAATGCAAATAATAATGGCAGCATCTAGAACATTAAGTCGGGACAAGGTATAAAGATTAGTAAATTTTTAAACAAATGTCACAATAAGGACAAAAGACAAGCCAGACAAATGATAAGGATCTTGGATTTCACCCATTATCAGAATTTAGAAATCCAATGTCGCATCTGCAGTAAAACAAGTGCTAGAGTGAGGCATCAAATCAAATTACCTCATTTTCCAAACTTATAGAGAGCTTTTTGTCAGTTCCGGTATGCTTACCTAGAAAATGATATAAAGCAAAAATAAGGAAGAAATTGATATTGTGTCAATGCAAATGAGAAAAAACAATCTCTCAATTTTTCTCACTAGTGAAAACAACAGTTCCAGTCCAAAATTTTACTTACAGGAATAAGCTTCAAGAAATCCCTTAATGGTGCGCTCTCCAAGATTTAAATGACTCAAGAAATCAGATATACTAGAAACAAAAATATAAGGTAAACGGTCAATAATGACAGCTGCTACAAGTCAAGCACGAGTAATTAAAGGAGCATTTCACCTAACAAGACACACCAGCGTCACAAGCTTAATGCATAAGGCTCATCTACGGAAATGAATACATGGTTAGCTATTGTGTTACTTATCCTACTCATTTAGTTTCACAGAATTGTTTGATGGTTTCCAAAGAAGTGTTTAACATGAACAATTGACCACGGAAGGGCCACTATACAGGCAATGAACATGTTTAATAATTACCAGAAAATGGCAAAAATAATTTAGCCATTGCATAATGAAAATTACCGATTCAGTCGAGTATATTCCAAGAACTTCATGCTGAACAGAATATCCAATATACACACTAAATCAGTAGTGTAGTTGTCAATATGCTTTGCTGAACCCCAAAGACTTCTCTCGTATTGAAACCTAATAAACAGCTACAGTTAGAAGAAGAAAAAACATATGGAAATAGAAAATAATTAGACAATTGTACTGCATCAGATGAGAGAGAATCAACAAGAATATCATTCACTTCTCCTGCGGACATAATTACAGCTGTGTGACAGTCATCATTAAGGAGGTGCCAAATGATAAGAGTCTATATGGGGATCGAATTTATTACCAACATAAAAAGTGAAAATGAGTTTGTAAGCTAGCTGGTAAACACAGCTGCAAGGTTACAACCTTATCTCTTGGTTTACAATTTTAGTTGACATGTTTCTGTCTCTTTTTCTTTTTTAAAAAAAATTAGTTCATTATTATTGCAAGCAGCTTGCTGTGTTGAGCAACTTCTTGCAGCAACTTCCTTGCAAGACCTTTTTGTCATCTTCATCTATTTTCTGGTACATACAAAATCCAGCAAGCAATTTATGTAATCAGTCTATAATTCTATTTGCACCAACACCTTTAGATCAATGCTTTCATGTATCTTTTAGGTATCCCATGTGTATTTTTGAAATATGACGCTGCTATCTGAAACTTATATTGTAACATACACCCTTTTTATATATAGCTAACAAAAGAATAGTAATATGTGCAATATTAATTTTTGATGAAATGGATGATTTAGTGTCACTTAGTAGAACTATTCACCTATACAAATACTATTTAAAGATATCTTTACACATGATATCACTTAAGTATTCTATTTTTGCATTTTTTGTATGCTTCAAATCTGTAAATTAATCAATTTAGAAAACCCAAAAGCAATCAAAATGCGACATGTTTATCTAACCCCAATTTAATATGATTCAATCACAATATGACTCAATGTTATTACATTCATAATGTTAACAAAATCTTTACCTTTTAAATGAAGGAATTAGCAATTACAAGCATGTATGCAAGTGCCATACAGCAGAAACGGGGCATATCTAGTGAATGAATTCTTAAACTGTGTTAACAGTACCACGACCAGATTATATTCAAATCATCTTTTTATATCCAATTTGATAAAAGGAGAATCCTTTGAGATGAAATATTCAAAAGAAGATAGATAGCTTCTCAGTAAAAAGATCCAGGGGACTGACCATTTCTGGGACAAAAAAAGGGAGGCCAAGTGCACGATGCTCTAACATCGTGGGATCTGGGAATGATCAAATGTAAGTGACTTTATTTGTAAAAAAGTTGTTTTCACAGTTTGAACCATGTTAAGAAACAATACCAAGAGCAAAAATGCTCAGTCATTCATACCAGATACAAAGGGAATGGCAGAAAAGCTCCGTGAGATGGGTGCTTTCAACAAGGGCAATGGGGGTTTTCATCATTGAGAGCTGAATTGAAAATCTTCCTATAATGTCACTGATGGAAAATCCAAACAGAGATAACTGAAGCTTGGTCAAATTGAAAGCTGTATACCATTAGCGGCTAAGACAGAGGAGAGAGGGGAAATATTAGGGGAATTTGGACTAAGTTTCAGCGTTTCGTATCTGGTTAGAAGCATGTAATCACTACTTACCTGCACATGCTAGAAATTTCCATGTCCTTGCCTAAACCAAGTCAAGACTCAGGTTGGATAGTCTCTTAATTGAAGATGGAGGAAGGAGGGAGAAAATGGAAGAAAGATGGAGAAGAAGTGAAGTGAAATTGTGTTAATTCCCTCTGTTTGAATATTATCATAACCGAGAGTGGGGAAAGAGAGGAAAAGAAGGGAAATAGAAGGAAGTTTTATTCCTATCCAAAACAAAGTGAAATGAAAGCAAATAGAAGAAAGGTTGTTTTAGGTTTTGTATTTATTTAGTTACTCTCAATAAAAGATTATCAATAACATCACTAGAAAGGAAAATTAGTACAAAATATTGTTACTAATATTAGTTACTCCCTTTTACATTCATATATCCAAACAACAAGAAAGAAATATATCTTCATCTATTTTCATTTGACTCGTTTTCATTTAACTCCTTTTTTACTCCAATTACATAGCAATTTACTTCACCAATCATTTTTGTATACTACACTACAATCAAATATCACAAATTATTGACAAGTCGCTACCTGCATGAATTCTCAACATCTATCAATATACCGTCTAATCGTATACTATACCACATTCTTTTAAAGAGTCGCGAAAGAAATTGAAGAGAAAAATACAGGTCAGAGAAACAAAGATGGTTAAGTTGAGAGACGGAGAAACCGATCAGATAGTTTTACAAACTAAAAGGCCAACAATTGTCCTCTGAAATCGTCACAGGCTAACGATAGATCTTCATAATATTTACTTGTCCATAATCATCAATTCAAGCACCCTCGTTCCACAGAAACAAAAATGAAATTACCTCAGAAACCTCCTAATCTTCAGACAAAACCTAAATACGACGAGTTAAACAATTCAATTAACAATAAAATACCATTACAAAAATCGAATCAATACATGTTCTCAGGGAAAAGGCAATAATCAAACGAACACGTGAACTAGTAGGAAGAATAAATACGAATTATTTACCTGTTAAAAGCTTAACCCTCGCTTTCTCTGAGACGAGTAGACTGATCGGAGAAGAGAGAAAGAGAGGGAGAGGGAAGGAGAGCGCGCGCGCACATCAAAGCCAGATCTCAGGGGAGCCCTGCTTCGTATATTCGGATAATAGCTTGTGAGGGTCCTTTTTTGAACATTTTATTGGCCTTTTCTGTGGATAATGTCTAACGAGGAGTTTCCGTGTATAAACTGCGTATACGAGAATTGCATCTGAAACATAAAGAATTGGCCATCAACGGCCCCGATGTGATCATCGTTTTGCTTTTACTAAAAGGGTCGATGATATCTTATGGCCAAATTAAAATATTAATCATATAAAAAAATGAGATATGTTCCAAAAATATATA
>JAODPA010013485.1:0-13398 GCA_025585075.1 Nepenthes mirabilis
ATATAATATAAATATTATGGGATTCAACAAAATTTTATATTAATTCAAACCCATTAGCTCAGCCAATTGATATAAAGAGATATCCAAAATTAATGGCACAAGTCAAGCAAACATATGCCAAAAGTTAGTCTAATGGATTAAGGCTCAAGGAGTTTTATAATCAAAACCCATGTTAAATCTAAAAAACTCAAGCCATTTACCAGGCAGTTAAGTTTTTAGGTTTAGGCCATCTCCTAGAAGGTGGACAATGCTAAGCGAGAATGTGGGTTCAAGAATGCCAAGTTGACTTGCCAAGCGATGGGCTAACGCATTGCACTTACCTTCAACTTTGCATAATCAATATGATCTAGTACGAGTAGCACTCACCATGACTCAATATCTAAAATGTACATGGTGGTTGTTGACCCAAACTGTTAGCAATCAACTTCAATGTTGGATAATAGCTTGTAAACCTATAATGAGAAAAGTATCGTTAGTCTTCTAGTGTCATAAATACTAACCACCTCATCTTAAGAAGGGAATTGGGCAATCAAAAGTTGAGAGGAAAAGAATACTTTTATACATGGTCTTAAAGCACTTTGGTCTCCAGAAGATTTACTTGGTTTCTAATGGTTAGTCCTGCAACTCTTAGCCTGGATAAAAAGGTATTCAAAACTTATCCTTCAATATGCTTTATAAAATATGGAGTCTAATTCTCCATTCCCTAACCTTCTTTCTCCTTTGCTCCCTCTATCTCTCCCTAACTTGATTGTTAGGCCCTAAAAATTTTACTTAAGTTTTAGATAATAACTCGAAGAGTGGGTTTTTATTTATTTGAAACTGTTATTCTAATTTGTGGTATATATAATTTTGGAAAAAATATTTAAAATCCAAATATGAAATCTCTTAGGCAAAATCTAGATATAAGATATGGATTATTTACGCTGTCTGTGAAAACTAATTAATCAGCTTACTCTCTAAAAATAAAAATAAAAAACCCACAAAGATTGCCTCAAAGCTTTTTTTTTTTTTTTCTTTCTTCTTTGATCTTTTCTTGGTTCTTTTCTTCCTACCTCTAGGCTGCCTCCTCTCTCATCCTCAAAACCTTATAAACTTCAATATATATGATGGTTGAAACCATAACAAGCCTTGGTTAAACAGGTGGCCAAGCATGGGATTGTTTTCCCTCTAATTTCAACTCAATTTTCCATAAGATTTTTCCACCTAAATCAGCCTCTTACTTCCCTTTTTACAGCCGAGCCCAAACAAGCCTCCAACCAAGGATACTTGATCTTAATTAAGTTGATTCTTTATTCTTCGTTGTTTTAAATATTTGCCAAACTAATTAAACCTTAAATTGGTTAATAATTTTATATTGCATTATGGATCTTATTTAGCCGAAATCATAAGGTAATTTTCTAGATTTGAACCCCTAGTTTATAGCTAATTTATTGCCTTCTATATAATTTTAGTTGTTTAATAAAGGGAGCTTCTTAAATTATTTCATATTTTATTCTTTCCTAATAAAAATTCCATAGAGTGGAGTCCTTAATAAAGAAATATTTGTATAGTTTAATTTCCTTAATATAGTGATACTTGCATGCTAAGCACAATACCTCCCTTAGGATGACTATGTCACCCGAGATATTTGGGCCCACACTTATGTAATTTATTTATTTCCTTATTCAAAATTATATGGTTTAATTATTCCCACATGGGTATCACTAGTTGTAAGCACTATGCTTCAACTCGAAACCCTAATCCTAATTCCCCACGGCCCATTAATTAAATCATCCTGCTCAATCTCCTTATTCTTCAAAATTAAATTTCAGTCTACAATTACTAAGGTACTAAGGTCCACACAAATTTAAGCTAGTGTGGGAGGCCCACTAAACTCAATTAAGTAATTTAATTTAATTTTTAAAATTAAATTATCACATAAATAATCACATAAATATCATAAGATATAAACATAATTATAAGAAAAAAAAACTAACTAAACCAAAGTATCCATGATGTTACAAAAAGACCTGGACAAATAAGTCCAAATCAGGTCTATTCTAGGTTAAAATCTAAAAGAGAGCCTAGCTGGATTCCTATAAAATGACTTAGATGTATTTGTTTGAATGTTAGCTGACATATCAAAAATTTTAATGGAGATGATAACTAACAAGCTGAGCTTTATCCCCTATCAAAAATTGGTCTGGCAAAAGCAATGGAACTATTCCATGAAAAATTTGGTTGTCATATAGAAAAAGGTTAATAAGTTAATTGATGCTATATTCATTTGAGAAGTCTAGTATATGTATTGTTTATCCAATGTTGTCTCAATAAATAAAAGTAATAGAAAAATTGAGGATGTGCATCAACTTTATAGACATGAATAAGACTTATCTTAAAGACAGTTTTCCGCTTTTGAGATTAGAACAATTGATAGATTTTACATTGGGTCACCAACTACTAAATTTTATAAATACCTACTCATAATCTTACCAGATTATAATGGACATAGGGGATGAGGAGATGAACTAACAGACAAAGTCATTTATTACTACAAAGTAACGACATTGGACTTGAAAAACGCTGACACAATGTAACAACGGCTTATGAAAAAAATGTTTAAGTAGTAGATTCTGTAAGGTCCCACATTGGATTGGGGGAGGGGAACGAAGTGTCCTTATAAGGGCATGGACACCTCCCTCCTTGTAAACGCGTTTTGGGGGCGGCTTAGGCCGTCTGCCAGGAACAAAACCGTGAGGCCTGTAGGCTTGGAGATGCCGTGAAACTCTCCCAGGCTGCGGCTTGTAGGCTTGGAGACGCCGCGAAGTTCTCCCGGGTCAAAGCGGACAATATCTACATGCGGATACGCCGGGGACGTTACAAATGGTATCAGAGCCGGGATCCGGTCCAGTGTGCCAGCGAGGACGCTGGGTCCCCAAGGGGGGTGGACTGTAAGGTCCCACATTGGATTGGGGGAGGGGAACGAAGTGTCCTTATAAGAACATGGACACCTCCCTCCTTGCAGACGCATTTTGGGGGCGGCTTAGGCCGTCTGTCAGGAACAAAACCGTGAGGCCTGTAAGTTTGGAGATGCCGTGAAACTCTCCCAAGCTGCGGCCTGTAGGCTTGGAGACGCCGCGAAGTTCTTCCGGGTCAAAGCGGACAATATCTACATGTGGATGCGTCGGGAATGTTACAGATTGGCCACAACATGGAAATATACATGAATGGCATTTTGTCAACTGCAGACATGCTAATAATCATATCAAAGACCTAGTAGAGACATTCAATATGCTTTGGACTTACCAAATAAAGTTGAGCCCAACCAAATGTGTATTCAAGGTCACTGTGGACAAGTTCTTAAATTTTGTAATTTCTCAACACGACATTGAAGCTAATCTAGAGAAAATCAATGCCTTTATGGATATAGAACCACCCAAGATATCAAGAATAACCAGAGGCTTACTAGACTATTAGCAACATTATTACAATTCATGGCCAAACCTTTTGAGAAGTACATTCCATTTTTCAAGGCTTTAAGAGGAGCTAAGATGAATGAACTTCAATGAAAGGATGAGTGCCAGTGAGCATTCTAAAAGTTGAAGGAATAATTAGCATATTTGCCTCAGCTGACCCATCCTAAAATGGATGAAGACCTTGTACTTATATTAGGTCATATCAAACATTACCCTGAGCATTGTCCTAGCTAGAGATGTGTCACTAGTGTTTCAGTGTACTATATCAATGACATCCCTGTCAACTGTTAAATCAAGTATACTTAGATTGAGAAGATTGAATTGGCCTTAGTGTGCACAATAAAAAGCTCTCGACCTATGTCTAGGCATATGAAATAGTGGTCTAAACTGACCAACTCTTCAAAAGGATCTTTCAGAAGTTAGAAATATCTAAATACTTAATAAAATAATTCATCAAATTGGGCAAATTTTCTATAGAGTTTTAGGTTAGACCCTCGGTGAAGGAAAATTTTTGACAGACTTTATTATCGAGATGACAACCCTAGGATCGAAAGAGCAAACCATAGAGTCCATGGGGGGTACCCTTAGCACAATGCTACCTCGATGGGCCCTCCATATGGACGGGGCATCATGTTGTACAAGTAGCGAAGCGGTAGTGATCCTAAACTTTCTAAATGTATTGAACTTAATTAGTCTATCACATTTGGGTTTCCAACAACTCACAATACAATTGAGTATCAAGCTTTGTAGATTGACTTGCCAAAGAGTGTTCTTTTAAAAACCTCACCCTCTATAAGAACTCCGAGTTAGTAATCAATCAAGTGTTTGCCAATTTCAAAGCTAACCACCCCAATTTGACCAAGTATCTCAACAAGGCCCAAACTCTCTTGTCAAACTTCAACATCAACTATGAGGTTATCTATATTCCACAAAAAGATAATTTGACAGTTAACTACTTCTCTAAGATTGAAATATCATGCTATCTAAAGTAATACGTTCAGGATATGTAAGCAGTTTTATAAAGACCCAGTATTGAGGAATAGAATAAAATTTTTTAAAGATCTAATGAGAAAACTTATCATCTTGGGAGTCTCTAAGGAGAACATCAACAACCAAGTATAAACAATCAAAAACTTGACAATATGGCCAATTTCATTGGCATATAGCTTGATTAGTTCAATCTTCTAATTAACTATAAATTTCTCCCCCTCACTTGTGAGGCTGGAATAATCAAGGTTTGTGCTATCCACTTTGCTAGATAGAAGCCAATCGTTTGAGGCCTTAACAAAGAAAAATTTATACTAGTTTTTCACAGGATTTAAGTTCCCCCCACTTAGCTTGAATTCTCTCCAAGGGGTTAGGAAAATCCCCTCATTCTCTTGATTAAACCTAAAGACAACTTTGATAATATGAGTATTTAGCTCCTTCAAGTGTTGTCTAAAGAAGATGCACAATGACACCAAACAACATCTGGCATTGGATTGGAAACTGGTGATTGGAATTCATATTGCATCCATTATTTCTATGAAGTCCCTCATAATGGGGACGCAAAGCCCACTTTTCAAGTTGGCCTTATAGACCATTACGAAACCCTCACGAGGGATGGAAGCCTTGTCTTCAGAGGCAAGAATAACGTGGGAAATAATAGAAAGAACATTACACATATCATAGAGATAAATAATATCTAGTAGCGTCAAAGTTGAGATGATATTAGCAACAGCCCAAGGAATAAAGCTTTTAGACCAACGTGATGCTATGGACATGTATGGAAGATGAAGTTGGAAGCTTTGTAAACTTTTAAACTTCAAAGGAATTGTATTGGGAGCATGACAGTCCACTTTAAAACCTTTGGCTTAAATAAATCCGGAGATGAGCACCAAACTAGAAGTTAAAAGGTCACTTTAACCCCTGAAATGATGTGTTTTGGAAGAAACAACAAATAAGAATGATACGTGTATCATAGAAACCTCTCATTGCCAAATGATGCGTTTAGACGTAACGGTTCTTCATTGCTTAGAACGGTGTGTTCAACTATGAAATGACATGAATCAACAAAGATGAGCACCAACTGTTCAATTGGCGTGTCAGGCAGGGAGAGGAAAGCCTTCCCAATGGAAGGGTAAATCAAAAGCACTGCCAGCCAGTCCCATTTTCCATTTAGCTTGTAATCCAATCCCGACAAAAACGATGTGAATTCGACAAACCCTATATGACAGAGAAGTGTCCCCCTCAATGCCAGGATTTGACTCATTTAATAATCTCAAATGAGGTAAATATTTTTAACCCACCCGAATTTATAAATATCAAGTCAAGTTCCAGCGAGGATCCCAATTTGTCAGGAGGCTAAGTTGTCAAAATATTTGGAAGTTAGACGTTAGCAATCAAATTTATTCCATCAACTCGCCAAATATATGATTGAGTCGTAGAGTAGTAGCAATCAATTTACTATTAATTAAAGCCTTAAGCGATGATATGTGTCCTATGGAACATGCATAAGTTTAAAAAAAGAGTCCAATCAGTGTATAAGAAAAAAATAAACTTACATTTTATTAACTTTTGCTCAAAAACTCAAATAAGTTATATATCAAGACAGACACATTGTTTGGGTCAAGGGCCTAAGAAAAAGATGAAGGAAAGGCAGCACTTAGCTCAGTCAACATCTATTGCCTAATCACCATATCCATCTTTGAAAGCCCCTCATATAGGAATCAAATGATGGACTAAAGTGTCCACTCCTTTGCATCCTAGGACACTGAGTAAGGCCCTGATGGACAATCTGAGTTGCAAGGAGGACTTGATTGTCTGACAGACAGTGACTCCTCAGAGAGACCATCACGTGGGGAAAGTAATTTACCAAGGCCAGCCAAGCAACTCTATGAAAGCCGAGTGCCCGCTAGGTAGCAAGCAAGGCTGTATACTTATTCACCAGCAATACCAGGTAGGGATGGACAAACAAACGAGAGAAGCCCTGGGGTGACCAAGTTGCCCCTGACTACTTTATTAGGAATGGTGATCTAGCAGGTGCTGTCATCTAACATAAAGGAAACAAGATAGTTTTCATTACCAACGTCCCGTAAGGTATCTTCACAGAGTGTCCTTTGGCTTGGGTGGATGATCCTTTAGATGAAGAGAGATTGAGAAAGCCTTGCAAGCTTCATCAATGATGAAAGCTAGAGGCACTGAGTGAAGAAAATTGATGACCAATTTGTCCATTTTATAGGCGGCAGGGTAATCTCAAAACGGTGAGTTGTGAGTAACCAACTTAATCAATTGCTGCTTGAACTTGGTGTAGAAAATCTTTACTGTAAAGACCAATTAAAGCACAACAATTGAATGATGCAATCGCCATGACATGAGATTCAAAGTGACCAGCTTTCTTAGAAAGGAGCACCTAATTTGCTAGGGAAAATAGGCCGTTGTGGATCCTATTGTACATCATTGAAGTTTGAATTTAAACTTCAAGGTCGGGTGCTAGTGTTTGGCTTAGAAAAATTTTAATTTGGATGAGGCCCATCAACCCAACCCATTGATATAAAGAGAAGTCCAAATTGATAGCGCTAGTCAAGTATGAAAAATTCCCAAAGGTGTCCTGATAGATTAGAGCCTAAGAAAGTGTTTTGCAATCAAAGCCTATCCAAAATTTGAAAAACTCATGCCAGTTGGCTAGATTAGCAAGCAGTCAAAATTTCAGGTCCAAACCAGAGGTGGTCAACATTGAGTAGAGGTGGGTTGTGTTGTGGTCACTCCCGTGTAAAAGTGCTAAGGTCCGAGGGCTTAGGTTATATCCAAGGATTCAGATTCAGGACAAAGACTTTGCGCGGTTGTGGTTCGCGAACTTGTTCATGAGCAACTAAGGACTCTACGCAGCATAGTTCCTGGGACTTGTGAGCAGCGCTTGAGTCTTAGGACTTCGATGAGGCACGAGAGCCTTTGAAGATGTTGATTGAGCACGAGGACTTCGATAAAAGCCTGAGGGCT
Source organism: Nepenthes mirabilis (assembly GCA_025585075.1). Classification (NCBI taxonomy): domain Eukaryota; kingdom Viridiplantae; phylum Streptophyta; class Magnoliopsida; order Caryophyllales; family Nepenthaceae; genus Nepenthes; species Nepenthes mirabilis. Next base: position 7,434 of record JAODPA010013485.1, read on the forward strand.
CTGATGAAAGCATGAAATCAGCATGGCCCATGTGTGCCAATTCAGAAGATTGTCTGCGCATGTGTAATCTTTGGAGAATATGCGTAATCTCTACAGAGTGGGCGCGTATGTGGAAAGCACGATGATTTGTAGAGCCGTTATAGTGCCGTTTTGATGATGACAGTTTTTGTCCATATGCAATACCGTTGAATGTGATTGCAAAAACATATATATGTATGCTGCATTCTAATAGTGGGGCAGTGTAAGTTTCTAAGTGTGTGAGAGTGTGAAGAGAGAAAACTGTGAGTGAATTGTGCTTACTCTCTATCCTCTTCTCCTAGGGTTTGTGTAATTGAGGGTTTCTGTAATCATGAAACTTACATAATAAATTTATTTGTGAACTAAGTGTCATGTAATTTTTTTCTTATTTTAGAAAGATTTTCCACGTAAAAATCTTGGTGTATTCTTTCTTTTTTCTTATTCCATTTTTATTGCTGTTTGTTCTTAGTTTGCCCGTTGAATGCTAGTTTTTTTAATAAGTGATATCAGAGACGTGGTTTTTTTTGGCAAGTGTTAAACTTTGTTAAACACTTCTGAATAAGGTGGGAAGCAAGATAATTTGCTGAAACGGCACCAATTATTACACTTAGCATTGCAAGATGTTAGACCTGTTGCTTGTCAAATCTATACACCTTCCGGTGTTCGCCACTCAAAAGCCTGAGACAAAATCGGAAGAGGAATGGACGCTAGAGAACATACAAGTGTGCGGTTATATACGACAATTTGTAGATGATAATGTGTACAATCATATTAGGAGTTTAACAAATGTCAAGGCATTGTAGGAGAAGTCGGAGATGCTCTATGCCTCCAAAACTGGCAACAATAAGATCTATCACCTGATGAAGTCGATGCAAGTATGATACAAGGACAACTCATCCATTGCAGATCACTTGAACGAATTTCAAGGATGTGTAGATCGGTTGAGTGACATGGGTATTAAATTTGAGGACGAAGTGCTAGGCCTGTGACTTCTAACAACCCTACTTGACTCATGGGAGATGATGTGAATCACCATTACCAACATAGCTCCAAATGGCATTGTGATGCTGAAGATGGTTAGGGGAGCTGTGTTGAATGAGGAAATGAGACGGCGGTTATAAGGGGCCTCCACCTCTTAGCACTTTGAGGTACTCATGATTGAGTCACGGGGAAGGAGCAAATGCCGCAGTCCAAAGTCTAGAGAAAATGACCAGAGTAAGTCCCGGTCAAGGTTTCAAAATATGGAGTGTTACTATTATGGAATGAATGGCCATATTAAAAAGTATTGTTATAAGTGAAAGTATATAAATACAGAAAAAGAGAAATGTAAAAAGGGGCGAGGTGAGGAAAAGACCTTGGTCTCTATTGTTATAGGAGATGATCTCCTTTTGACTTGTGAAGTGGATGACGTTGTAAATTTGGCTTAGCAGGAAACGGATTGGGTGGTGGATTCTAGTGCATCCATCCACGTCACATATGAGAGATGGCTCTTTACATCTTATACTTTAGGTGACTTTAGAGTGTTGAAGATGAAAAATATGAAGACATCTACAGTTGTTGGTTGCGGTGACGTATCTCTCGTCACCAATAATGAAACTCGATTGCTTTTAAGAGATGTATGACACATTTTTGATATTCGAATGAACATTATCTCAACAGGAAGACTTGATGATATTGGTTTTTATAATATCTTCAATAATTGGGCATATAAACTAACCAGAGGGTCTCTGGTAGTTACCCGAGGAAGAAAGACGTCTGATCGTTATGTGTTGCAGGCCTCTACTGAGGCAGGAGAGGTTAACACTGCTAGCAGTGTGGAGTCCTCTAATTTGTGGCACCACAGGCTGGACCATATAAGTGAGAAATGAATGAGTTATCTAGACGGGAAGGGCTTCACCTCAGAAATTAAATAGGACAAACTAAAATTTTGCTCTCATTGTATGGCAGGAAGTAGATGAGAGTCTCTTTCCGAAGAGACTCATCTTTCAAAAAGTCTAAGTTTCTTGAGCTTGTTCACACTGATGTCTACGGACTATTTAAGGAGAAATCCTTTGGAGGAGCTCAATATTTTGTCTCGTATATTAATGACTGCTCAAGAAAGTTGTGGGTATACCCACTTAAATCTAAGGATTAGGTCTCCAAAGTATTTGAGTATTTTTATGCTCTAGTTGAATGACAGATAGAAAAGAAACTGAAAACCGTTTGAAGCGATAATGATGACGAGTACATTGGGGCGTTTGATACCTATTGTCTAAAGCATGACATTCGACATGAGAAGATACCACTAAAGACGCTACAGTTGAATGGAGCGGCCGAGCAGATGAACCGTATACTCTTAAAAAGGGTCAGGTGCTTGCTCTCTACGACAAAGCTTCCTGAATCCTTCTGGGCAGAAACTTTGAAGACGATAGCCTATATCATCAATAGGTCACCCAGTGGGCCATTAAATGGTGAGGTACCAGAGAAGATTTGATTTGAAAAGGAATCGTCCTATGACCATCTTTGGATATTTAGGTGTAACACTTTTGTTCACATCCTGAAGGATGAGAGGACCAAGTTGGAGCCAAAGACGATACAATGCGTCTTTTTGGGCTATGAGGAAGATGAATTGGGATCATATTTTATGATCCAATTTAGAAAAAATTTGTCCGGTCAAGGGACATAGTTTTATTGAAGGAGAAACCATTGAAGATATTAGTGAGAAAACCAAATCTGACACCGGTCGGACGAACAAGATAAGTGTTGATATTGTCTGATCGGTACCTCTTCGTAACGAGGACAATGACCCAAGAATGGCGGAGGACAATAATGAAGCTAACGTGGCACCTGATGAAGATGAGGAAGCTATCACTCCTCAACAGGCTAAGGAAATTGAGAAGATTCTTATCCGACGGTCCACAAGAGATAGGAGACCATCCATACGCCTGTCATCCAATAAGTACGTTCTGCTAACTGATGCAGAAGAGCGTGAAGATTTTAACGATGCCATAAGGGACGAGAATAAGGAAAGGTGGCTAGAAGTAATGCAAGATGAAATGAGCTTGTTGCATGAAAATCATATGTTTGAATTCGTTAAACTGCCAAAGGGGAAGAAAGCCCTAAAGAATAAATAGGTCTTTCGTTTGAAGATGGATGAGAACACTACGCAGTCGAGGTACAAGGCACGGCTGGTGGTAAAAGACTTCAACCAGCGAAAGGGTATAGATTTTGATGAGATATTTGCTCATGTGGTGAAGATATCTTCAATAAAGATTGTGCTCAGTTTAGCTGCTATCTTGGATCTAAAAGTGGAGCAGTTGGATGTTCGGACGGCGTTTCTCCATGGTGATCTTAAGGAAGAAATTTATATGGAACAGCTTGAAGGATTTACAGTCAAAGGAAAGAAACGGCTAGTGTGTTGCATGAGAAAGAATCTATATGGACTAAAACAAGCTCTAAGATAGTGGTATAAGAAATTTGAGTCTATCATGATCGGTCAAGGATACCAAAAGACCACATTCAATCACTGTGTATTTGTTTAAAGGTTTTCTAAAGATGACTTTGTCATCCTTCTTTTTTATGTGTCATTATGTTAATCGTCGGACAAAATAGTACTCGGATCAATGAACTGAAATAGCAGCTGGGACAGTCATTTACCAAAAAAGACTTGGGTCAGCAAAATAGATTATGGATATTAGGATATCTCGAGACCACAAGAATAAGAAGTTATGGCTGTCTCAATAGAGTTACAATGAGAAGGTACTCCAACGTTTTAATATGGATAAGTCTAAACCAGTAAGCATACCGTTAACAAGCCACTATAGGTTGAATAGGAGGCAATGTCAGACCTCGAATACAGAGAAAGCTAGCATGAAATGTATGCCCTACTCATTAGCCATTGGTAGCTTGATGTACGCGGCAGTATGCACGAGATCGAACATTACTCATGCAGTCAGCACAGTTAGTCATTTCCTGTCAAATCCAGGAAGGGAAAACTAGTTTGTTGTGAAGTGAATTTTGAGATATCTCCGGGAGACATCAAGGATGTGTCTATGCTTTGGAGGTGAGAAAATCCAGTTGACTGGCTACACAGACGCGGACATAACCGGAGACATTAACTCTCAAAAATTCACTTTAGGGTATTTGGTCAAGTTTGTCGGAGGGGCAATCTCCTGGCAATCAAAATTGCAGAAGTGTGTTGCTCTCTCAACGACTGAGAATGAATTCATTATGGTAACCGAAGCTAGCAAATAAATGATGTGGATGAAAAAATTTATCTAAGAATTGGGCTTCAAGTAAGAGAAGTATGTGGTGCTTTGTGACAACCAAAGTATCATACATTTATGCAAGAACTCTTTATTCCATTCAAGATCGAAACATATTGATACTCGATATTATTGGGTGAGAAATGTTGATGACAGATTGTTGTCACTTGAAAAAATCCAGATGGAGGAAAATGGGACAGATATGATGACCAAGATTCTACAAAAAGGAAAACTTGAAACCTATTGTAGTATGGCTGGTTTATTAGATTTTGATTTCACACAATCATGAGGAAAAGTTTTTTGTGGTTACTCTCGTGTAAAAGTGCTAAGGTTCAAGGACTTAGGTTATGTCTGAGAACTTAGATTCAGGACAAGGACTTTGCGCTGTTGTGGTTTGCGGATTTATTCTTGAGCAACTGAGGACTTTGTGCAACATAGTTCCTAGGACTTGTGAGCAGCACTTGAGTCCGATGACTTTGATGATGCACGAGGACCTTTGAAGATATTGATTGAGCACGAGAACTTTGATAAAAGCCCGAGGACTATGATTAAGGCATGAAATCAGTATGACCCCATAGGTACCAGCTCAGAAGATTATCTACGCATACGTAATATCTGGAGAATATGTGCAATCTCTACAGAGTGGGCGTCATCTGTGAGAAGCACGATAATTTACAGAGCCATTTTGATAGTAACAATTTTTGTCCATATGCAATACCATTGAAGGTGATTGTAAAAACATATATATGTATGCTGCATCGTAACAGTGGGGCAGTGTAAGTTTCTAAGTGTGTGAGAGTGTGAAGAAAGAAAATTGTGAGTGAATTGTGCTATTGCTTTCTATCATCTTCTCCTAGGGTTTGTGTAATCAAGGATTTCTGTAACCGTAAAACTTACATAGTAAATTTGTTTGTAGATTAAATGTCCCGTGATTTTTTCTTTATTTTAGAAGGGTTTTCTACGTAAAAATCTTGGTGTATTCTTTTTTCTTTCTTATTCCATTTTCATTACTGTTTGTTCCTAATTTGCCGGTCGGACGTCATTTTTCCCAACAAGTTGAAGGGTGTCAGGTTGATTTGCTAAGCGGCCAGCCAACTACCCACACTTAGTCAGTATTTTGCAGTATAGACGATCATTCCTCAACTATGTATGATCTTGCACGAGTAGCTCCTCACCATGACAAATGACCCAAAATATATGTGATTAGAAGCCAACTCTACTACTGAACAGTGACCTATAAAACCACTTTAGGAAAATTATTGCTAGCCTTCTAACTACTATAAATACTAACCCCACAACGTAAGGGGATTAAGCAATCAAAACCTAAGAGGAATAAATTACAATCATACACTCTCCAACGTATTTTATTAGAATCTAAGGTTTAGCCATGTAACACTTAATAGTACAGAAAGGGATTCAGAACTTGTCCTCAAACGTATCTTATAAAATAGGAGCCTAGTCCATTCTTGGACTTTCTCTTTCTTTTTCTCCCTTCTTTCTCATTCTAACTCAATTGTTAGGCCTAAAAAATCTGACTTAAGTATTAAAAAATAACTTTAGGAACGAGTCACAGTTCCTATAAAACTCTTATTCTATTTTGTAGTATTCAAGATTCTAGTAGACAAATTCAATAGCCCCATCCAAAGTCACTCGAATTGAATCTATAAAATATTTACTAATTATTTTCTTTTATATGATCATTT
>JAODPA010013496.1:0-13398 GCA_025585075.1 Nepenthes mirabilis
GTTATTATGTATTGTTAAAATAATAGCTCATGTTCGATATTCATAAGTTCGTAGTAACGGGTCGATTTGGAATTTAATTGAAGAAATTTTATTGAGAGTCATGGAGAAAGAATTAAAATGCAATAATTTCGATTTATTTAAATAAGTTATTTGAAGGAAAATAATACAAACCAATATAATGCACAGACACGCGCACACAAAACAAAAGAAAAAAAGCGACAAATTTGTTGATTCATTACGCAACCAGATCTGCCGTCTCTCTCTGTCGAATTCAAGGTTTCGTATCTGAAGGATCGGAAAATGTTGCAAGGCGGAAAGTTACTGCCAAATTTGGATCAAAATGGCACAAAACTCCTAAATCTGACGGTTCTTCAGCGAATTGATCCCTGCATTGAAGAGATTCTGTTGACTGTAGCTCACGTCGCCTTCTACGAATTTAACCTCGATCTCAACCAATGGGTTCGCTGTCGTTTGTCCTCATTTATACGCTATTTTTTTTTGTTTCGATTTCATATCATTTTGCGTCAATATTTCATTTGATATAACTATTTTGGTTTGCTGCAGAGTCGCAAGGACGTCGAGGGCTCTCTCTTCGTTGTCAAGAGGTATGATGCTCGTTATTATTTTTATATGATGCGGATATCACATCAAATATTCCAAAAAGATTTTAGAAGATATTATGATTTTATTGGCTTCTATTTATTTTTCTTATTAAATAAGATTCTAGTTTGATTTTATTGTATTTTATTGTGATTTTATTTTATTACTATTTCTTATTTTTATCAAATTATCTTAGGCATAGTATGTTCTTTATAAATACCTTATGCTCTCATTTTTGGATTATTAATGATTGATGAATGAATAAAAGTCTTGATAAATCGAATGCAATTGGCTATTCTTGGTTTCCTTCCCCTTTCTCCCTTGGTTTGATCTCTTTCTTTTCTCTACCCCTCTAATCTGTGTTATTGTCTCTACCCCTCTATTGTTCTTCTCTCTATTTTTCCCTCCTCCATACATCAGCTACCTTTAGCTTTATGCATAGAGTGGATGGCTTTTCAGGCCACAAGAATGTTATCATGAGTGGTTCTACCTTGGAGGAAGCTGGATTGATTTGGGCTGATGATGTGGGGCATGAAGGCTGTAGTCTGTCCACAAGGATTTTAGTGATCAGCTTGTAGTTAATACTGTAAAGAGAGATGGGTCTAAATTGGCCAAGGGATTCGAGCAGACTGACTTTTGGAATGAGCACCAGGCTAGTGTGCTTGATGCTTTCAGGGAGGAATCCCTCATCAAATGTAGATTTGATCATCCTAGACAGGTCTTCCTTGACAACATCCGAGGAACTTTGGTGGAAGACAGCTTGGAATTCTTCTGGCCCAGGGACCATGAAAGGCTCATGTAGAACATAGCTCTTTTGACTTCCTCCATAAGGGGTGGCCTTCCCGTACTATCCAGATCACCATGGAGGTGAATAGGTCAGTGCATGGGGAGAGAGATGCACCGGAGTGGCTTAGAATCCTTGAAAATGTCTTCATCTTCAAAGTACTGGACAATGATTTTCCTTAAGGTGGAGCAATCATTGCACCATATGCCACCTTCATTTTTAAGAGCAGAAATTTGGTTATGCCTTTGTCAATTGCTTGCAGTTGGGAAGAAGAATTTGGTATCTTTTGGTATGTGTTAGCTAACCAACCCTAGATTTTTGAAACCATTCTTCATAATCCAGGATTTCCTTATACTGGCTAAGGAAACCAGCTTCAATATTCCTCAGCCTTGGGGAGTTAAACAAACACAGAGGTCTCTTGGATGCCTTTGATATGCTTGATGAGCATCTTCTTCCTGTGAAAGAGGTTGCCAAAAGAGGTCTTACTCCAATGAATAAGCTTGCTTCTCAATTTGTCCAGCTTTATGAGGAGTGATCCTGGGGAAGGGTCCCAAGAATGTTTCATCAAGTTCTTGAAGTCCTTGTGGTCACACCACATAGCCTCAATTCTGAAGGGTCTATGGCATTTGGGAGAAGAAGAGGTACCATTAGTATCCAGGAACATAGGGCTAAGATAAGAGGATATCCGTTGAAGGTTGGTAACAAAGGCATCTTAGAATATGAGCTTCCAGTCTTCCATAGCTAAGGCCCTATCAAGTCGTTTGTGGACAGAAGCAGGTGGGAATTGCATGTTTCACCAAGTAAGGTGTGGCCCTTTCCAACCCAGGGTCTTGGAGGCCACAATCATCAGTCCAACTCTGGAATTGGAGGCATTTGTTGATGTTTGCTGGCTTCTTGCCCTGCTTCTCATCACTAAACAGTGTCATTAAAGTCTCCAATGATGCATCAAAGGCGCTCATGCAGGCTGCTGCACAGATGGTATACTCCCAGAGGTGCTTTTGGGGTGGCTTTGGGCTAGCATGGGCCACCAAGAGGACCCAGTCCGGTGAGTACAGACCACCCATGACTAGCATGTGAATCACTTGTTCGGATATGGCTAGTGTTTCCATGGGGACTGCATTCCTATGCCAAAGAATCCAAGTAAGTCCCAAGAATATCTGGGTGTCACTGATGATGTGATCTTCAATGCCAAGTTTTTTAAATGATGGACACTGCTTCTTATTGCTGATGTGTGGTTCAAGGATAGTTACAACCTTTGGTTTAGAGAGGAAATGATTTCCTTCAATTCACTGTGGAAACCTCTTCTAGCTTTGCCTCTGCAGTTCTAGTATATGATCCACATTAAAAGTGGTTTGGGAGAGGAAGATCGCAGACTCCTATGCATCTTACCCGAGTCACTGATTCTGTTGAGATGCTTTTTCAATAATTTTGAGATCAGAATTATCCATGGCTACTGGGTGAAGCTGATCCTCAACTTGGTTGATTTTTTTCTGCCTGGTTCTTATCTATAGGCTGCTTGATGGCTCGTCTTCTGCTCGGGTGGCTGTGATGGTTGCTGAGAGGGGATGGTAGGATTTCTGAGGTTTCCTGGGAGCAGGCTGGTTGGATTGAGTATGAGAATTGGTGATGTGGGTTAGGTGTTTCTGTTGAAGCAGATGGGTTTCTGGAATTGTTAGCCAGCTCATAATAGGAATGGCCTTTCTTCTATGTGTTTCTGGCTTGAGTGGGTCTTTCGGGTGGTAGCAGGTTATTCTGTAGTGTGGTGCTAGCCCCATGGGTCAGGATGGCAGAGCTGGAGGGTTCCATTTTGCAGATCCTGAGTTTTGGAGACCTGTGAAAATGACATATTGGCCAACCTATTAATGAGCAGAATCCACATTGTTTTCGTCAGGGTTTAGGGCTTCAAACTGCGATCCAGTTGGCACTTCCTCCCTGGAGTTGATGCAAGCCCTGGATAATCTGGAGGAGCTGTTCGGCTGGGCCTTCTAACCTTTATGGGGGCATGCAGCCAAGGCCCAAAGGAATGTTCAGAGTTACCTGAAGTGTTGGAATTCAGATCTCTTTTAGCATCATTGGAGGAATCACCCTCAAAAGGCTCAGCAGCATCTGGTGCATTGGTGTACTTTGCAATTTTGCAATTTTTAGCACCATCTGGTGCAGAATGTCTCCCTATATTATGAAATGACCATTAAGGGGCTTGCTTAGATAAATCTTCATTGCCATCTTAGAGAATCTTCCTCTATCCGCCACGTGTTGTTAATGTCTAGTCTCATAGGGTTGCCCTATAACCTTGCCAATGGTGCATTAGGACATCTTTGCAGTAAATTAGGACAGGAAGGCCCGGGAATCTCACCCAGTATACAGCTGAGACAACTACTTCATCGGAGGGTCTAAAACTTGGAATCGAGGGGTTCAGAGTCAAATAGTGATGGAATATCATCCAAGGACCTTTTGAGAGCACTTTGTTATAATCAGCAATGTTGGAGAATTCAAGCAGATAAGATAATAGTTAAAGTCTATGTCAATGACCTTAAAACTTCTGCTGGGGTCAAATAGGAGTGAATTTTTTCATAAAGGGGTAACCCAGGGTACGAACATACAGTCTCACAACCACAAAAAGTTCCAAGTCCTTGTAGAGTTTAACATTAAGATTGTCAGAGAGAAGAGTGGCTGGGTAAGCACCAGGGAAATTGATTGTATTATCTCCATCTGCCAGGCGCTCCTCCATTTCATCAACAGAAGGTATTTTGTCCCACTCTTTGTTCGTTACCATCTCCAAGAAGGTAGGTTTATGTCTAGAAGACTCAAAATGGTCAGATCTAGAGTTTTGCTTGATAATAGGCCCATTCTCTCATTCCATGATTGGATATGGAACAATTTGAATCTGCTTCTGTAAATCGATGCTTCTTTCTTGTATGATGTTCTTCTACCTCCTAAGCAGACTCCTTTGAGTCTCTCAGCATTGGCGCCATTGCCGAGAGGCACCGTTGAGGTAGTGAGTTCAGAGGTTTCGAGGGCTTCTGGGATTATTCTGTGAGCTGTTTATAGTTGTCTGCTGTACATTAATCCATCTATATCACGGATGCTCATTGGATGAATGAATAACAACCATGCCTTGGAGTTGTTATTGGTTACGGTCATGCAGCTAATAAGATCCCCTTCTCTGACAAAATTTGTTATAGGACATTCACTCTAGAACCAACCATATATGTATATTTTATTTGAGCAGTGTAGCTTGAGCTCTCCCCAAACTTAGTATTCCCTCATGCCTACCTGAAAATGAGAAGAGGAATGACATTGGGCCCATGAGGAATGTCTGTTTTAGTTGTTGAAAAAGAAAATGATTTATATATGTCAGCGTAGGTTATCTGTTGGATGCAATTGTAAATGCATATTAATTAGTCCAATCATGAGCTATGTAGAACTGTAGGTAGTATGTGGAAAGGAGTTGAAATGGAAATTTAAGTCCTTAGTGCCCACAACTGTTATTTTAGGATATAATTGTGAGTTTATTAATTTCTTTTTATTTAAGTAATTTTTAATTTTATCTTACTAGGTAATATCTAATAGTGTTGGGATATACTATGTAAATTAGCATTTAGCTGAATTAGTACTTCATGTTATTATTTAGGCTCCTTTCTATGTCTTGTGGATTTCAACTGTTGACTTCTATTTTCTTGTAATTTTCTCTGGGCCTATTGAAGTTATTGAGTAGATTTGTTTTCACTGTCCATAGTATGTCAATTGGCCTACAGGTTGACTCAGTCTACTACTGCACTGTGCCATGTCTTGTTCGTTGACAAGCATGAGTTGGTATATATCCAGTGTCACCATCCCGCTGGGCCCCCAACTCAATGGTCCTTCATAACTTCTACCATACTCTCACCTTCATTGAACAGTACTGCCTGAGCTACTCCTTGCCAGTGCTACAGTTCCTGACTACCTATCATGTGTTTTCCTTGAAGGTGTCAACCATCATCTTCCATCCATAAGAATCTCATCACCCTCTCATTGCCTTGAAACCCTAATTTGAACCAAATCAAATGATCAAAGCCCATACCTGAATTTGTGATGAACCTTTTATTGGAATCCCATCACTCCTCATCCACTTGAAATTCTAGTTTGAACCCTATCAAACAATCAAAGCCCATACCAGAATTTGTGGTGAACCTTGTAATGGAATCCCCTCATCCCCATGAAACCCTAGTTTGAACCAAAATCATACAATCAAGTCAAATACCAGAATTTTGTGGTGAACCTTGTATAGTCCTTAACCCACTCATCAAAAGCTTTCACTCATGTTCCGATTTCCTCCTCGTAGTCTAGCAGCAACTAAAACTCTCAGCAGACAAATTCTCAAAGTCAAAACCTGCACAATCTTCCCTCATATCCTAATTCCACACTGCTCTGGGCAAATGCACTAAGTTGAGTTACACGATTCTTTTCCCTAAATCCATCAATGGGACAATCGGGCTGGCGAAAGACTATTTGGCTAGAACCTCTTGTTTAGCCTTTTTCAAGGCCTGGTTGTGGCAAGTCTTGTGGGTGTTTGGTTGTCAAGGCAGGCCTTAATTCATCTTCCAGTTTCCATAATTAGATTTCCTAGAAGCCAAAGACAACTGGGAATGTGGGGAGCATGATTTTTTTGTCACCAAAGACATGCTTAAGCAATTCAAGGAGAGGTGCTGAGCAACATTGTGGAACAAGTGAGTCCCAAATGTCTTCTATCCTGTTTGTAATATCACGGAGCATCAATAGTTGAGAATGAACATTTTGGAATATGGACTCTCCCAAGCACTGACTAGTTGAAATCTCTGTGTTTGTGGGAAGGAAAGCACACTTTTGCTAAGCTAGAGGACAATATAAGAAAGCAGTCAGTTTTCCTGCCAGCTTGAACTTTTTCCCCTCCTATTAATGTAACGATACATGTCCCCTAAATGTCAATTATCTAAAAGCTCGAAAAGAATGCTGAGTGTGTAACCTGATAGAAAACACTTTATGTTGATATTATCATCCTGAAAGTTTCCTTCTTTCAGTATAGAACAAGGTTTTCCTTGCTGAAGAGTTTGGCAAGAATTACACTTTCTTTATTACTTAATTGTGTCAGCCATTTTAGTGTCAATAAGCATTTTTATTACTTCTGGTTTGTGGGTCAGCATCTAGCAATACAAATGCTATGGATGAGTTCTCATCTGTGGATGGAGAACAATGCACTAAGTGAAAGGAAGCCAAAAACTTGAAATTCAAGTCCTTATGTATCTGTGTTGTAATTGTAGTTCTAATTTTTATTTCTATCATTTTCGGATTTTTTTCAGGCAATATCTTTTAGATTTATTATATTTGTTATTAGAATCTAGCAAATTAGTAGATAATATTTCTGTCTATATTTTAAGATTTCATCTCCAGGGCTTTTGTCTAAAGGATTTTAACAATAGGCTGATTTATCCGTAAAGAAGTAGAGTTTTAATTGAGTGGATTAATTTCCTGCTCTCTTAAACTGTAAGTGTATTGTGCAAAATTAAGCACCTTTTCGCTACCTTTTTTGGATAAAAAATTTGTTAGCTTTTTATAGATAATAGTTTCTAAGACTGGAAACTGTACGACATATGATTAAATTATGACTAGAATGACTATCAGTTGAACATCTTGGTTAAGATTGCACTGCATTGATAGTGAACAGCATCATCTGCATCTGGTATTATGTTTCTGGAATTTCATTGTCAACCTCATACCCCAAATAATGCCTCCAACTGGACTGAGATGATGATTCCTTGTATGATTTCAGTGCATACTTTAATGGTTATCATTATGGAATTTAACATGTCTTTATTACAGAAAATCTCATGGAGAACCTTTTGGGGGACTTTGAATTCGAAGTTCAAGTTCCTTATCTGTTATACCGAAATGCAGCTCAGGAAGTCAATGGCATTTGGTTTTACAATTCACGTGAATGTGAGGAGGTTGCAAATCTCTTTAACAGGTGAGGTTCTTCTATTTGTCTTATTGTGATTACTTCAGATGTTGAGATTAGCATGAACTATTAGGGAGAAACATTTTTTCAACCTCGGACAAATGCTATATTATATGGAGTCTCAATATGGCGTAGGAAGAAGATTATCATGGGGTTGTGTAGTTTGAAGCTAAAATTGAGTGTACTAAGTGATTAATGTGAAGATTACATGATAAACTACTTTTACATATCCGAGAATGCTTTTATGAATATATGTCTTAAGGCAATGAGGCCTAGTATGTATTCATGATTTGAGGAAACATTATGGTTTGTTTGTTTTATACAGAGTGAGACAGCAATCTAAGTTTTTTTTATTGCAATTACTTTTGGGTTGCATTTGTTTGGTGGGAGTAGGAATGATGGAAATCAAAATTGCTAGCTATTTGTTGTTATTTTTATTTTATAGAATGAGAAAACAATCTTAATTTTCTATTTTATTGGCATCAATTGTAGGTTGCTTTTGTTCGGTGGGAAAGAAAATGAGGGATTAATTGCCCATTTTGATTTCTCTATTCTCGTTTCCTTGATCCTTTTCCTTCCAAACAAACTGAACGTGATAATGTTGGATATTGGGAGCAAAAAATGAATATTGAGGGTCAAATAAATCAATGGTGGTTATCCTAGGCTTATATGATTGGCAATTGTGTCATATTAACATAGGAATTGAATAAAAGTCATTGCATTTGGTTTCTTGAGATTGGATGTTGAAAATGAATTGTGGAAAGTTGTTCTTGCCAATATATAAACAACTTAAACATCAGGTATTGCAATGAAAAAAAATGAATACTGGTTTTTGAGTTTTTGTTTTGGGGGGTGGGGCATTGTTTGTTTTAGGTCCAAATAAATTTGTGGTGGTTATCTTTCTACTTTTATGATCATTGACAAATGTGTAGAGTTGTCTGATTTGCTATTATGGTACAAGTTGAAATAAAATTAATGCAGTTCATTTCTTAAATTTTAGGTGATGAAAAATAAATTCTAAAATTCTTCAACCTTTCTGTCCTATGGATGGAGAAGTGGGAATGTTGTCAAATTATTCTTCTCATCCATTACTGTTGATATAGAATAAAATCAATAAAATATTTGGATGCTGGATAGACAGCTGTAGCCATGATTTTGCACTGGTAGCGTAAAAGGTTATGGAGAAAACTAAAGTTTGTGGACAAAATAAGGTTTGTTCAAAAGTTAATTCTTTTTGCTTTTAGCTTGTCTATTACAAGCTCTATATGTGACTGAAATATTATACCTAGCAACTCCCCCGGAGACGTGTGTGTTTTGGCTTGAAATGGATTTTGAGTTTTTTTCTTCCTTTTTTGGGTGGTGGTGGCGTTCATTTTTTTTTCTTTGGTGGGTGGGTGGCGGTTGTGCCAGAATGTTTTGCTTTAGTACGCTGCACAATCTTGCCTGGCCATACTGACTCTATGATCACATTTGAATGCTTTTCTGTTCAGGATCCTCAATGCATACTCAAAAGTTTCTCCTACACCAAACATACCATCAAGCAAAAGGTAACCAATAACTTTCTTCCCTGTGAATTGTTGGTTTCAATTAATTAGTTCCCATATTTCACTTGCACTTGAATGCACTTTTAATGGCACTGTGACACCGTTGAAGATCTTGTGGCTTGAGGGGCAAGTGGAAACAAGAACACACACTTTAAATCTTAGTATGAGAGGCTATTATTTGCTTGTGTAGTGTACAATTTGAAAAAGAATTGTGGGGCCACTGAAAGACAAGGTTTTAGTTTGTGGGATGTACCTCTTATTGAGGTGCCAAAATGCCAAAAGCCCATGGTTGAAGTTTTGACTAGATTGTGACACTTTGTGGTAGTGTAAGTAGTTGTGACTACTTTACAAACACAAGGGTGTATGCATGGAGCTGTGTGACAATGGAGGAAGCTATTAGCTGATGCAGGCATATTAGCTCTAAGCATAAATGAAAATATCGGTATTGGTCCCGATCATATCAATATCGAATATATCGAAAGGAAAAAATTTTCTAGAAATTGTAAGCTAACAACGCCATATCAATTGAGATAACGTAAATATATAAACATATCACGATATTGTTATAGTATCGGGAAGCCCCGATACCAGTACATATTGGCCGATATTGTAAGGTATTTGCATCAATGACTTCAAGGCAATATCAAAGGGGGAACAAGCTAACACCTTGACGACATCAAAATGCATGCATTTCAGTTTTCAGTTAGAATAAACAGGTATGGAAATATGGATTAATACTATTCCTACTTCGATGTTCATGGGATTTAAATTTCTTCATCATTTTGACCACATTTTCATCCTGAAAACTCTCGGAGAAGTCCATCACTGAAAAGTACTGTGGATGCATCCTTGTCACAGGAACTAGTGATGCATTGGTTTTTTTTCCTCCCTGTGTTAACAGTGAGTTTGAAGAACTTGAAGCAGTCCCATCTATGGCAGCTGTGGAAGGAGCAATGGAGCAATTGTCAACTTCAACTGATGTTGCTGAAGATTCCTCCTTCTCGAATTTCTATAATGTATGTAATTCTTTGATTTGATAAATTTTAACGTCTAAATATTTAAACTTTTGTTGAATTGAAGGCCTTTGGTTTAGTACCTTACTGGTTGAAATCTGCAGAGCTTTAACCACGGTGATGGTGATAGTTGAGTTTTTAATAACGGTATTTTATTTGTTTGGTTGTTAATGGAAAATAAAATAATGGATGTTTACATGCCTTTAATGTTATGATTTTATTTTATATTTTTTCCTTATTATTTTCCTTGTAAACGAAACATAAAATAATACTTTCCGTTATATATTTTTTCTTTCCTTTAAGTTTCCCGAGAAACAAACAGACCCTTAGGGGACATATATTTCTTTGTTGTAGACATATGTTCTCTTTGTGCTGTCATTTGCTTCCATTCCTGTTCTAGTAGACCAGCATGGTTGATATTCTAGTGCGTGGTTGATATTTATATGAATTACTATTTTTTAAATTGCAATGTCATCTCCTTTGTGACTTTGGCCTGTAAATGAATAATATCGACTCATGGAAATAATATATTTTATTATATTTATATTTTCAGGCTGCACCTAATCTTGGAAATAATGCTCCAAGTGTTCAAATGCCAGGACAATTATATCATCCTTCTTCAAGTATCTCTTCATCTTCTAGTGCATCGGCCATCCTTCCGACACCAGTGCTGCCCCTTCAACCACCATCTGCCATCACATCAAATCCATCAGGTCCTCTCAGCCGCCTCCATAATGCTTCTAACCCGATTCACAAAAGCAATCAAATTACTAATCTCGTAAAGCCTTCTTCCTTTTTGACATCACCTTCTCCCTCTTCTGCCGTAATGATGCCATCTGTCCCTTCATCTGTGTCAACCGCCGCTCCACAACACCCATACGGTGCCCCATTGCTTCAACCTTTTCCACCGCCATCTCCGCCACTATCTCTTACTCCAACAAACTCTTCTAACTATGTCCCTATTATTGATAGAGATAAAGTTCGCCATGCTCTTCTCATGCTTGCACAGGTAATTTCCTATGTTGATTCTTTGTTTGTTCCTGTTTAAACTTTAATCCGCTTATTGCCTGCACACTTGTCCATACCGTAGATAAAAGTATCGGTCGATATATATTGGTATCGGGTCCACCAATATTGCAATATTTGTTGTATTGGTGATATACTTGATATTTATTAGCCGATGTATTAGTTGATATGGCAATGTTAACTTATAATTTTCAGAAAATTTTTTATTCTAATACATATTAGTCAATATGTCTGATATCGTTACGGCTACAACCGATATCAATACTGACACCGATATGTTTATCCATGGTCCACACATGTTTTTGGTTACTTACACCCGTCCATGTTGTTGCCGCAATGTAGTATGATTGTGGGGAATGACTTATTGAATTGTCGAAAGAGTGGTATTAAGGGAAGATGATTGTAATACCTTTAGGTAACGTGATGTTTCATTCATCTGTTCACATTAATAGCCTCACACAAGAATAGATAGACGTTATGTCACCCGAAAGTATCTCAAAGGTGTCCAAAGGGTATTTCCCGAGCATTTTTCTTTCCAACCCAATGGTAGAAGGTGAATTGAGGGCATTTGAGGAGTTGCTTGTTTTTGAGAAATATTAGTTTTGGTCATAATGCTTTAGGACAGAACAAATCCGTAAAGCTAAGCCATTCATCAACTTTTTGTATTTTTTTTTATTTTTCTAAAATAACTTATATTCATCAAATTCGTTACTTTGGATCAATATTTGTAACAGGCAAAGTTGAAAAAAAAATGTATTTTTGCACCTTTATATGAGTTGCACATTTTATACTAATCTAATTCCTTTGGATTTGACAAATATAAGTTTAGTTTTTATTAGGGTATGCTTGGTATAAAGAAAAACAGAATGAAAGTAAAAATTAGCTGAAAGAAAATATTTTTTGATATTTGGATTGAATGAAAAATTTTAGAGGAAAAAATATTGTGAAAATATATTGTTTTATGATAAGTCACTTTCCATTTAAAAATAAGAAAAAAATCAAAGTGGAAAAAAAAAAAGAATGGGTCTGTTGTTTAATTTTCCAAACAAATTGGATGTTCTCTTTCAAACCCTATTTCTTATAATCAATCATTCAAACTCTCCTCCAAACCCTCTTTTCTCCTCTGCTCTCTTCTCCTCTCCTCAACTCTTTCCCCTCCTCCTAACCTTGTGTAACAGATCATTTGATTATAGGTTGAGAAACTAAAACGATTTAAATGAGCACATAAAATAGCAACCAAAATGAGCTCATGTATTAAAGCCATTTTTTTCTTTTTTTAGTTTTCTTTAAATAGCCAGACAACAAAAATATTTTCCATAAAAATTCATTAACATCCAAACAAATAAAAAAATATTTTTATTTTATTTTTTTCTTATTATTTTTCTTTTCTTCTCATTTTCTTGAAACCAAACATGCCCATAAAAATAAAAAAAAAGAGAGAAAAAGTTAGACGAATGAGTGGTATACTTAGCAACACTCAGGTTTTAATCTCATGCTCCTCCAAATTTCCCTCAAATAGGGCATCGGACTTCCCAATAGATTTATTTTCCCGAATAATCTCCCCATTCACAGTAAATTTTCTCGAGAAAATACCGAAATTATGCTGGTCAATTTTCGATGCCAGGATGCCCGATTCATAGAGTTGCTTTACCAAGCATTGCAGAAAGCACACCACACATGAAGATTAGACCAATGCAGAAATTTGAGGTTCTGATCTATCTACAATTCTAAATGCTGCAAGGTAAAAGCTTTCTAATATGTTGATTTCTCTACTAAAGTGCCATGCTGTGACCGCGGTAAGAGCTTGTTTGGACATAGAAAAGTTTACATAAAATAAGAAAAAAAGTAAAGAAAAATACTTCTTCATATAATGAAAAAAGTTGATAACAAATGTGTATTATTCATAATTTTCCTTTCATTTTATTTCTCTTTCATTTCTTTTCTCATTAATGTCATTCTCTTCAAACATTTTCAGATCCAAACAAGCCTTAAGAGATTCAGAGCCCTGCAGATGGTTCTTCAGGGCAGAGCAAAAAGATGCTGTCGGGTCATCGGCAGCAGCCCCATTCTGCGCCGTTGGATTCTGTGATAATCCGGTTGATCGCCTCGGGTTCATCCGAATGTATATCCTCACTTCCTCAGATGCTCTATGTCGAAATTTCCTAGTGCTGCTAGTTTCTTGTTGCATATATGTTGTGATGAGAATTGACTTAAGTTTGTGAAAGATTTGAAGTATCGGGATTATGACGATGATGTTTTTCTGTTCTTCCTTCTCTGTTTTCGATCATATGATATTTGAGAAATATAATGGAGTTTTATTCCATTTGAAGTTAGCGTTTTTGAGTTAGATTTGATTAAAATTAAACTGTCTTAATCGATTTAAATATTTTTATTCAGTATGATTAAGATATATAAGTATTAAGATTGAATTTTTGGGCCGAGGACTTTCATTGGTGAAGA
>JAODPA010013507.1:0-13395 GCA_025585075.1 Nepenthes mirabilis
AATTTAAACTATTAAGATGATAAAAGAACCTTCTATTTAGAACGACCATAACATAACTCAAAAAATAAGAGCACACAGATCAAGCCAGCAATGGATCGGCGTAATTGTAGTCAAATTGTTTCATGCAGCAAGTCCGAGTACTTTGATCGTTCCTTGATTGTTAGCCGCCATCATCGTAGGGCCATCGTTCTTCCAGCACGCCGTGCTGATGAAACTTGACCCTACATCTTCCTCCGGTTCATCGATCTCCGACGGGCTGAATCTGTGCTTCACCACCGGTCTAGAGATGGCCTGAAACGATCAAGCCACGAAACTTCAAGTTAGCGTTAGAATAAATCAAATGTGCCTGGCAAAATTTCAAACGGCTCCGGGCGATATCCCTTAGCCACCTTTAAGATCCATTTGGCATCTATATATCTAATTATTCTTAAGTATGTTGGCGTAAATGAATTAATAAGATATCATATATTATCAAAAGTAAATTGAGGACGGCCGAGGGTGTCACATTAACATCACACTATTACATATTCTACAATCTTTTTGATTAAGTGGAATCTCACCTCGCTTAGGGAATTTGGGGCAAATTTCTAGTAGGTAACATCATACGCAAAAATCATACATCAGATAAATCTAAACAGACAATAGTAAAAATCGAAGTTGTGACCACGATCTTATCTGCAACATTCCAATTTATCCCGTCCAACTATGCGGGCGCATTCGGGTTCATATACCATCCATTCATCCAACTTTTTTATTTTCCTTTTAGTATTTTATTTATATTTGATGTGTCCGGGATCCAGGGGGTACTGCTTAGTCCTAGGGTCGAACTGAAGCAAGTCCGGCCTCTGTACTTTGTGGCTTAAATCCTGCATACCACAACGCAAAAACAAGATGTCAGATGATTAGTGGGGCTCGTTTTTCGACTTATTCTCCGACGCTCAAGTTAGTAATTTTTCTCATAAGATGAAAGATGTAGGTATAAAGGGATATGAGCAAACATGCAGGAAAGTGGGTTTTTGAATCTGACTCGAAGGTTGCGCTCAGTGTGAAACGGCTTCAATATTGTGAGGGCGAGAATTGCGAAGGAATTCTCCAAAAGCTTAATGGGCAGATAGTAGTCTCTTGAGAGTTTTTGGAAGTAGTTTTTGTGGGCTAGTATAGTGTGTCAAGGGACTTTTATAGGCTCTAGGCTAGCTCAGCCTTACTTGGACGCTAACGCTAGCTTGTGCAAAATTGGTGAGTTGACATAGGGATCGCGGGCGCAGATTAAGGCAACCGTGATCAATCAAGGGGATTCCTTCCCTCTTTAAAGAGATGTATGCGACAGATATTGGGGCTGCTATTATGAAAGATTTGCCGAATTAGAAGTTACTATTCCTAGATGGATCGTGATCTAAGGCAATATTCGAGGTGCTTCTTGGTTAAGGCAAGTAATCTTCAATGTGCAGGGAAAGCACTACAGGCCGCCCGGATTGGGCCGTGACCGACTTGGGCTGTCCGGACAGCTGGAGCCGTGTTTGGGTCAACGGAAGCGTTGACCGGCTCCTAGGCAGGTGGGCCAAATGTCTTCTGGGTCTGCTGCTAAGCCAGTAGATCTTTATACCGGGTCGGCCCATTTCTACTATCCCATCGATATTAAACTCATATTTATCAAGTTCATAAAATTTAGGATAATATATATAATACACCTTTTAAACTTAGTATTAGGAAATTGGATTTTATATCAAATTTACAACTTAAAGTTACAACGTAATAAATCTACTTTCTAAAATTTGCCTTTTTGTATGGATATTGTTTTAAATTTTATGAATTCCATAAATAAAAATTTATAATTCGAAAAAAAAAAAAAAAACATCATAAATATATAGAATTTAACCAGACAAAAAGTATATTCCAATTTCAAAATGCTTTGGTCTCACCTTGTGGTAGACGAACACGTCGTTTGTTTCACTGCCACAAGCAAGATAATCGCTGTTCACGCTGAGACCTATGAAGTACTTCTCATTGGTGTGCCCTCTGTACGTCCTGAGCTGCAAAATCATGAAACGAAATGTGAGTTTCATAGACAAGAAATCAGACCAAAAAATAGACTAAGAATTAAAATATCAGCGTCATTAAACACAATTTTTCCCCAACCACATTAAGACTGAGTTTGATATTGAAGGCCGCCATTCAAGTTCTTGTTATGCATAGTTTCAGAAAAAAATCGGGCTACTTTCCAGTCTATTATATACAGTCTTATTTTGCATTACGTGGAGTTTGTTTCCACTTTTGGGATTAAGTTTTATACCGAAAGCTGACCCTATGTAATCATATTTTATATATTTAACGAAATTTTTTCAATTTTATTATATACGGTCAATAACTTAATAACAAATATTATGTTAGCAAGTAATAAGTAGCAAGAAATAAAGTAAATTCCAACAATAACTGTTGGGATTCCCCGGGAATTAGTAGCATAGATGAACTCTTAAATCTACCATCAATTATCGGCCACCAAACAACATGAAAGCATAAGGAACCAAATCACGCAACCAAACACACAAGCTGTATGACAATATTCAATATGAAAAATCAAAATCCTTCACCAAGGAAAGAATTCTGAATAAATCTACTATAAGAGTAACTGGTTACAAATATAACTCCATCCGAAATCTGCTGCAATAATTCAAGTGGATGATCAATTAGATACGACTCCAGCAAATCTAACAAGTTACTAGAAAAGATACAACCTAGGAATAAAATGGGAGTAACGTACCCGACCTTAATGAAGAACGAATTTAAATCAAACCTTAACGCGATGTCAAAACTTTTTCTCTTCTCTCTTCATGCAATACTTCTCGGATTGAAAATGATTTTGGATTTTTCTTAAAATTAAAACATGGCATTTTATATCCCACGTGGCCACTTGCACGGCCATCTAGCAAAGCACCTACCCAGTCTTGACGCTTAAGAACTTATCGTTGATACTTACCGGAAATCTTTCCAATCCTAGCATATGAGTAGACAGCTCGCACCTATCGTGCGGCCTTCAGTGAATGCCATCACTTGAGCAAATCTTGTGCGAGTATCATACGACTCTCAGATGACCCATTCATTGAGTGTGAGACTCACAAAATAGTACTTCAAAACTCAATAATTTAATCAAATATAACCAATACCTTAATAACAAACATTATACTAGCAAGTGATAAAACAACAAATGTAGCAAGAAATAAATTAAATTTCGGCAATAACTTTACAATAAAAA
Source organism: Nepenthes mirabilis (assembly GCA_025585075.1). Taxonomy (NCBI): domain Eukaryota; kingdom Viridiplantae; phylum Streptophyta; class Magnoliopsida; order Caryophyllales; family Nepenthaceae; genus Nepenthes; species Nepenthes mirabilis. Next base: position 3,251 of record JAODPA010013507.1, read on the forward strand.
ACAAATATCATAAAGATAATACAATTATATTATACAAGCTGAACTAAGACAGCTATACAATATAACTATGGAGAAAGAACAGATTTGAGTGTCAATGGATTTTTTGACCATTCGGGATGCTGAACATAAAGGAGAGAAAAAAAAAAAGCAAAGAGCATAGGGAATTTCATCCAATTTTGTTGTGGTATCAGGTAATAACTGTATCATGAAGCTGATACTTAGGGCCGAGTATGTTGTTCCATAAGAATAACAAAGGATCTAAATCAGGTTTGTAAACTCGGGTATCATCTGAAGTAGACAAATTGGATACCAATGTGAAACTTGGACTTTGTTGATGTCGGGTGTGAGGCTAAGTGATCAGATAGTTGTGATCAGATAGTTACTCAGATTCATATTCTTTTTGGTGTCATTCACCATTGAGGCAAGACTATAACATGAGACAAATTATACAACATGATATGATATGATGATCCATATAACATGTCAGTTTAACACTACCATAAAATAACACCGTCAAAATCCACTTATCCATCCAATATTTGTTGTGTTATGGGCTAACATTTTAAATGTTTACCCATCAAAATTTTGCATCAGTGTGTTGTCGGGTAATAGATCAAGAATTTAAGCATGTGTTATATTATTGTACTGACGTGTCAAATGTTTCTTTTTGTGTCACATGAAGATAACATGTTAAGTAAACGGATGTGTCACATGTCGTGTTCATTCTGATAAATACTCTACCATATCCACGTCTCATGGTCTCGACATGACACAAGCACAGACATCAACACGAATTGACGCCCTGTTATGGAATACAGAAAGAATATATTAACACATTATTTACCAGCAAATTTTCCTTCACATCCCACAGGCGCAATGTGCTGTCAGTTGATGCTGAGGCGATTTCGTTGTTCGACATGAATTTAACATACGAAACAGCCTTCTTATGACCACTGAACATATGAAGCGGTTGACTGGCATTCCTCAAGTCATAATAGTGAATATGATGATCTGCAGAGCCCACCTGTTACAGAAATCAGTCAATAGTTCATATTTACAAAATCGAAAACACAATCGAATCATGTTTTGATTCGACTTCAAAAGCCGTAGAGGAATGATACCGCGACATGAATGCTAGAGCCGGGATTGAACTGGACAGAACATATATTTGCTCTCATGCCAATATTAATCACACTTTCTTCCTGTTTAGTGCACCAAACTTTCACCTGTCGAATTCAAAGAAAGCCCCAATGAGAGGCATATGACAAGGGAGACAGTAAGAAACAGCAAAGGGGCAGAGGAAGAAGCAGGGATGACAAGGATATTATGCTTGACTTGATCCGAGTTCACCATGTTTAGAGTAGTCTCATGAGTTGAGCTCAAGCTCCATAGAACTCAGAGTTTTCCTCCGAGTCAATTTTGAGTAGTTCCCAAGCTGTCTCAGGCTGGTTACACTCTTAAATAGAGTTCCTGTCACTAGATATCTCTACTTTTAACTAGACTCGATCAAATCTAGGTTCAGGCTCTGGTCACCCGGGCCAAAAAAACCGTGACTATGCCTATCTATAATACAAACTGGGCCGTTTGGTCGGTCTGTAGACATTTTTTATGTCCAGATAATTTTATTTAAAAATTCATACTTAAATAAAAAATACCTTGCAAGAAAAGAATAGTGGGTAAAAGTCTTTATCCAGGCCTCGATTAAATCGGTTTAGTAACCCGCTAAATGGTGATTCAACATAGACTCCACATACACGCAAATTCTGCTGTTTGTAGCTCCTTAATCTTCATATGAAAGCAACACAACTTGCTTGCAAAGGAGACACTCATTTCGACCCAACTTCTTACACCCTGTCGAGACCCGAGTAAAGGTCTTGGTGGGGAAGGAACTTGTTAAGTTATAGTCTTGTTATTCCCGTTTGCTGCATGCACCTTCTAAATATTGCCTAAGTATATATTTAAATGAAAAATATTAACATAAAAATTATTAATTACATAAAACACAATCTATTAAAATTATTTTTCAAAACTAGGTATTTATTTAAAATAAAAAAACATATTTACAAAAAAATTATAATCCAGGCTAAGCTACGCCAAACTAGTCATTCAAATCTATGACATTATTCAACCAAAACATTAATTAAGCATAATTTTTTGATTATGTCCATCATAATACCGATATACCTTAACAATTGCCCATAAAATTTGGGCCAATCGGGCCGCCCGATTTTGATCAGATCTACTTTTAACCGTGTTCTTGCTTAATTAATTTAGAATGCCATCAAAATCTCACATCTTTAATGTAAACTAAACAGAACTGAAATTGGAAAAATGAAAAATCTATGATTTGCCTATAGAAGACTCATGAAGATGGACTAACCATCTTCACTAGAGTTATATCTTCTCTATTTTGCACCACTCCAAGCAGACAGATGGATAAAAGACATCCATACTCTTTGGCAACCACTTCACGCAATCAATGTCTTATACATATCTAATCACAACGTTTCTCCCATTTAGTTAGCATTAAATCCAAAACAATTACTACTCGTAGTCATTGTTTTTAATCTTTCTGTAGGTTTAAACGCAAAACTAAAATCAGAAGAACTGATGAATGGGAACCAAGAGAAAATGGAAACAATGCCAATGCAAGAGAAAAATGGCAACCAGGACAGTCTATAGATAGTTAATGAAGGTCATAATGAAGGAAATCTAGGAAAAATCAATAAACACAAAGTAAATTACAGACACCTTGCAGTCATCACTTCCGGATACAAGCATTGAGGGGTTGGTGCGTGAAAAATCAACACTCCATGCTCGTTTCTCATGCTCCTCGTATTCCATTACACTCTAGAAGAATCATCCGGTTGAGATAGTATTACAATTTTAATAACATGCCAAACAAAAGAACGAACATTCACAAAAGAATGCATATTTGAGAAGTCGCAAACCAAACAAGATGTCAAGGAAAGAATGTTCTAGAAAGAGTGCTCTGACAACCTGCTGAGTTGTGACATCCCAAACGGTTACAATCCCTTCGTAGTCGCTACTGGCAATGTGATTTTTGGTGTATTTATTCCAACTCAAGCAGATTAACTTCGATCTTGTGGCCATTTCTACGATAGGACAGTGTGCTTCTGTTGGTTCATTCACAACCTAAAAATCAATCATCAACTCATTGTTAAGAGCCCAAGTGACAATCAATGTACAACATACAACAAAGCACAAAGTCCGACTAAATGGAGCCCGTTATATTATTCGGCATCCACCATTCAACTCGATTTAGTATAATATTCTCCGATAGTAGAATCAATTTTAAATTATTTTTTACGACCACACCCTAAGTTTTTCTAGGTCTATCTCTTCCTTTGTTCCTCCAACTATAACTAACACACCTTTCCTTATAAAACTTAATTTGGCCTACATTCAATCCATTTGAAAAGCTCAACATTTATACAAAGCCACACCATTTGCAAAGAGAACATACTTAGCCACAGAAACAAAAACATTTATGCAATGACATCACCAACTGATAAAACTTCCAAGTACGGAAATTCCAGAGCAACAACATTATTTGTTTAATCCGTAAGTGAATTTCTTACAAACGACAATCACTGTGCCAGTAATTAAGCCAGAATCGTCAAAAAGGATGAAGAAAAATAGGGAGAAAATAGTGCTAGTCAAGAAAAAGAAAATAGTAACTAAATGTTTGTACATAATTCTCACACAATAGTACATATATCCTTTCGAGGGAGGCATAGATATAAATATAGGCCAATATTGTAAAATTTGGCAGATATGGGTGATATCTGGGCCCTCCAATACCAGCAGTTCATGATACCACAACAATATCTTGACATGTTGCGTATTGATCGGTTAATCGATATATTAGTCGACACAGCCAATATATTGATTGATATGGCCCTATTAGCATAAGATTTTCAGAAATTCTAGTTATTCTAATATCTAATACCAATATAAAAAGCCTAATATATCCGATACTGATATAGTCGTGACCGACAATGATATTGATATTGATATTTTCATTCATGGAGGAAGGGCTTTAGAAACATCATATGCAAAGACAACATCAAATGCAAAGACCGCATCCATAGCAAACATAAAGAGAATAAGTACACACATAGCTAATAAAAACACAATTTGAGTCCCTCATACCCAATAACAATCACTAAAATCCAAACATATTTTCAAAGAGAAAACAACAACAATAACGAATTCTTAAATCTCATTAGGTGGATCAGCAATATAAATTTGCTTTTATTGTTCTGCTCAATTGAAGGCCACATCCTCTAGGAGTATAAACAAATTCAAACATTAATTAATCACCTCAATCCAAGTTTTTCCATGCCTCCCTCTCCCTTTTCATTCCTCCAACTTCAGTCTAACACACATTTTTTCACAAGTGATTCATTTGCCATATGGTTTAAGTGTTTGACCATCTTAAACGTCATTTTCTCAAATTATCTTCTATAAGAAGAATTTTTAAATGTTTATGAATATCTTCATTCCTTATCGTATCAATTATTGTAAGTCCACTTATTTATCTTTATAATCTTATCTCTGCAGCTCAGTTCAAAGAGAACACACTTTTGTTGCATTATTAAAATGAGAGATATTTGCACTTTGGCATCATAAACTGATCATTAAAGACTACTAACAATTGCATTCCAAACTGGTGAAAGTATTCGTTTAATGTCTAGGAAAACAATTCTGACAATAGACAATCGACAGGTTAATATATTAAGAAACCAGATTCAGATTCTCTTACAAAGTTAAACTCGAACACCTTGATGCGCTTGGAAACCCCAGCAGTTGCAAATAGCTCATCATCTCTATCAAACTCTATACTGCTCAAAGAACAAAAAAGCAAGCCATTAAAGAGGTTACAATTTCCTTTGAAAATAAACCACAATAGCATTAGTTATCACACAAAATTATCTAAGAGTGGAAAGATTGAATTGGAGAGGAGAAGAAAGAATATGGAAAATTGGAATAGAAGGAAGTCCTATTGAAGAGGATGGTCAAAGCAGAAAGCTCCATGGAATATATACAGCATAAAAATGAAGTCAGCAAGTTGGTGAGAATAAAACATGGATCATAGTAGGGGAGAGTTCCAATGCAAAAGATTTTATAATTAGATTATTCACTTGATCTCTGTTTTAAATTGTGGGTATGCCACACACCCAAATAAAGCCGAGATCCCTGAACAAGCATTTTCAGAAACTTTGTAAATGTCAGTAGCTGGTAGCTTCTATTTCGATAAAATTACTAGGTTAAAAAAACTTACGCTGTTCTACCATGTATAGAAACAACTAGTTTCTCAGTACTATAAAATACTAGATTTCAATGGCAAAGAAATGGACAGCAACTTCTGAAATCTAGGAGGTTATTGATGCAAAGAAAAGGTAAAATTGGACAGAGGAACTCACCTTGATATAATATTGGGTGAGTGGAAAAGATCCCCATGTCTAAGCTCAGCAATGACCCTCAGTTGACTATATTAATAAAATCAATCAATCATTGTTAAAAAATTTGTTCATAAACATAGATAACAAAATGTTTACTTGACTTAAACTGGGTACAAAACACTAGGAAATTGGAACTGGAAAAATCAATGACCTGTATCGACTAAAATTTGTGAGCACAGTTTTAAAATCCTCGAGACCAGGATGATAACCTGTTCTACTTGCAGCAATTGTGCCCCTTTCTTCCTGTCGGCATGCTTGTTTGGCCCAATCACGTCGCTTTTGTAGGTAACACTCTTGTAAGTCATTGAACTACAAAAACAGAGAAAGAAAATGGAGGAAAAGGTTTTTTAAGTCAATGTGCCAGTGCAGATCTTCAACCTTGGAATATGAACTACTGGTCAATACATACACCATGCAAGGCAGAACAAAATCCTTTTGCTTTTCAAACAAAAATATTTGTGCCAGCATATAGAAAGGGCTGGCAAAAAGCATACCAACAAATTATGGTTATAGGACCGAATTCAGATTTTAAGCCTCACACACAGAATCACAATGCCTAGCTCTCGTGGACGAAAATATCTATATTGGCAGTGGCTGCGGTTATATCAGTATCGGCTGGACCAAGAGATACGTGCCAGTATCGGCCGTATCCGGAACAATTTTTTTCATAAGCTTATCAAAATTGAGATTAATACTAAAATTTAACCAAATTTAATTACATTTTTCATATCTCAAGTATTTCAGATAATTTTGAATCAATGAATCAATATTTTCATATCAAAGTATGCACTAGCAAATATTAAAATGATAAAATAAAACCAAACAAATAGAATGAATTGCCACTCACCTAGGTTGCAACCTACCTTCTAGTCATATTTCATGTCTGCTGCTACTTGTGAGAGGTGATGTGAGTGAAAAGGGAGAGTGAGGCGTGGGTATTTTTCCAGTGATGTTTGGTATGGGTCAAAACATTGGCAAAATATATCGGCTTATATCGGTACGTCAGCCAATATAGACTGATGCAACCAATATATATCATTATTTTACTAGTATGCATCGGGGAGGCTTGATACCAACATATATCAGCCGATATTTACTTCCATGCTAGCTCTAGGACAAACAGTCTAAGAGGACAGCAAATTGTATTCTCGATCTGCATGGGTATTACAGTCCAAAGGCCGTTAAATTATGACTAACCACTTGAACTACTTAAGAAACACAGAAGGTTCTCAAACACATGTTTTAAAGGTCTACAAATGGATGTGTAGCAACCTAGAACCTGCACAACTGAGATTGAATTTTGCAAGAATACAGACCTGTGCATGGATCTGCCTTTTCCTTGCCATGGCCGATCCCGATTGAGAAAGATGCTCTAATTCCGAGTCAGGAGGAATAGCGTCATCTTTCCTGTGCTGGAGATTTCTCGAAGTCATTTGGTCTTGCATGCTACAACCACTAGAGGCTACATTAACAATCTGCCTGGAAACCGATGGACAAACAATGGCTGTAGCTGAATCATCAGTGACCATTCTTGGTCTAACTGAATATCTATTCTTCTTACACAAAAAGTCTATTCTTTGTCTCTTTACTGCTATTATATCCTCCTTAATGCATTGGAGATCGTTTTTTATCTGCATATATAATAAAAACCATGTGATTCTCTGATTTAAAATCCAGAAATAATAGAAAAGAGCCTCTAATTCAGGAAAATGCACAGCCATCTAAAAGTTCTTAAGGTCCCGTGTAGTATACTAAAAAAGGCCAAATAAGTAATCAGTCTTGTGGGAAGTCATTTCAACCAACCCGAGAGGGGCCCTCCTGAGAACTGTCTCTAAGTACTACAAAGTTTGCTGCTTGGCCAACTTTTATAATACAGCAAACCAATGCACAAAGGCTCCACCTTACAGGATGAGGTTGAGTCTGTTGTTTGAATCCATAGCTTTGAGGTTAAGATTTGGCAACATTATCAATGAGTCAAGGTGACCCACTTTTTGGCCTACCTTCTATTAGGACAAAATATGTTTCCTACCATTTTGGAAGGATCAATTTACATGCATCCACTGAGTAATATAATAAGTGTAATAATGATAATTGACAATGTTGCATTTACCGATTTAAATTAATTACCTCATTCAGCTCTTCCAACTTCTGCTTTCTTAAACAGTACATAAATTCAAGCAGAATTTGCAGATTTGTTTCAGCCTCATGCTGCACCATCATTCGCTTCTTTTCCGCAAGCAAAGACAGGAGACTGTCCAGCTCCTTAACAGTTACTTCACAACCCTGTCTATGGATAAGACAAGAAAGTGAACTCTAAGGGAAAAGGAAAGTAATCACACTAGTCAAACAAACACTTAACTTGTACATTTGCCAAAAGATCAAGTGGCAGAATTGACAGAATAAAATTAGTGTTCAACGTTCTAGAACAGGAATCAAGAAATGTATTTATGGATAATGTTCAGGCTTCAGACAGAAGGATGGACAAGTTTTGGACATTTTATTTTTATTTATGAATTCACTGATCAATACCATAACCATGAAATTCCTTGTAATGGTAGATATCGCTAATTTATCTTATGCTTTAAGGAGTACTTATAGAAACACAAACGTTGTACACATGTAATATGTTAGACATCTGGAATGCTATCATATTTAAATATAAAGTTGTAAGAATCTGATAAGTGAAAAAGAATGACAAAGTAAGGGAAAACAATGCCCTTTCAAATTATACACTAAATTACAGCTTGTTTCAGAGAGAGCAATAAGACAATACCAACAACATGACCAAGAGGAAAATGAACACTGGAGATGGAGACTAGCAATGATAGAAAACACCGCAAACCTCAAAAGGTATTTTTCTTACAGAAGTTAACTAACCTGCCTTAGCGCTTGGAAAAGGCTATCGAATGGGGTAGAATGTTGTTCAAATTGACGACAAGACATCTTCTTCAATAACTGCACATATGAGAAATGTACACAAGCAACAGAATCGAACTTCAAGTTAATCATTGAAATGACCAACTACAAGTGAAAATTAACTGAAAATTGAACTGGAAATCTCAGTTTGTCTAGACTCTCTGGTGTCTCCTTATAACTTGGTTTGCACTTGTCTCAGAACCCTAATAGGCATCTTTGCAATTCATTCTTCAGAGATGAAGACCAAAATAAACAAAATTCAACATTAATTTCTTCCTTTCCCTTGTATATCGCAAATTCTGGTCACAACAGACTAAAACCTAATAACAAGGAAGCATATCCATAGCATTCCTTTGTGTCAAACAGAGGTCTTCAATCCATTTTTCCACAGTTGAAACCAAACACATGTCACTTCCAGTTCATTCACTGCTTCATTTTCCTTCACCATAGCCCCATACACACATCACTGCTCTCAAGTTTCTAATTTACATGGATAGACATACAGCTGCTTACCGGGGGAGGGCGGGGGCGGAATATGTAAGCTGCGACTGTAAAGAGCCATAGCCAGATTTCTGGTAAATGACATGTTTCACAAGATCATGCACAAATATTGACACGAGATTGCCGAGGTTTAAACAGCAAGATCATCCATCTAATTCAATCCATGGCTTACTCTATCAACCATGCAAGCCACTTGTCTGATTGCCGGGGTTTAAACAGCAAATATCCTTAGGCCAAACCTTGTAAACAAATAGAACCTCCGTTTAGCTTAACCAAAGCAGAATCTCAAAGAAATTCTGCCCTAATTAACATGATCAATACAAGATCACAGAAATGATCCAACTCAGCTCCTACCACCCGTCACTAATCACAAGTACTCAGAAGTAAAATTATCGAGAATGTAATGAAGATCACAACATCTTTCCTTCGTGTTTCCTTCGGACAGAAAAACAAATTCAAAAACAAAAAAAGAAAGGCCGATATACGATGCTCCCAGACCGTTGGATAGGGTAGGTCATATCGAAGTAGCTTACTAAAGAAATCGATCGCCAAATGAGAACAGAGACAAAAGAAGCCACAAGTGAAGAAACCTTATCGAGAGCAAAATTGGGGAAGATATGATTGTTAGCGAGATATCGTCCGCACCAAGGACAGTCATTCTTGTCGCGAAGGTGAGTCACAATGCACATGTAGCAAAAACTGTGACCACAAGCCGTTAGAAACGCATCCTTGATGATCTGCATGCATATTGGACACAGAAACTCCTTATCCAGTAGCTTCGCCCTCTCTCCAGCTTCCACCTCCGGCGCCCTCTCTCCAGCTTCCACCTCCGGCTCCGATGGCGAAGGATCCGCCGACTGATTGGGCGGCTCAGATCCCGGTTCCGCTTCGAGTGCCGCTTCCGACGTCGACCGCCCCGGTTCCGACTTCACAAAGGGTACTATAGCCCCTGCGTTGGTTTCCGCCATTCTTCCCGCGCTAGGAGATGTGTGAAGACGGATGTGAAGAGAGGAGAGGATGTACTGAGACGCTTAACGTACGTGAGAAGAAAGATGAAGTAGATGGAAACGTTTCTAAGCTTTCTACGTACGTACACCCACAAACACGAACAGAGAGAGAGAGAGAGAGAGCGTGTGCGGGTGGAAATCGCCCACGTTGACGTGAAGAAGGGCAGGGGCTGTTTTCTGAGGGTAAAGATGGGAGAACAGCGACGCGCGGCGGCGCATCACTGCGATTTCA
>JAODPA010013518.1:0-13395 GCA_025585075.1 Nepenthes mirabilis
AGATCATTAAATTAAATTTCTAATTCGTTATCAGGGTCATCAATTTGATCAAAGCTCTCTTCTAACTTCTCATTATTTCTACACACAGAGGTAATGAAATTAAATTAAATTTCTCATTAATTTAACTTCTCATTAAATTAAATTTCTGATTCGTTATATATTTTACTTGGCTTTCTTTAGTACATCTTTCATTCTCTTCATCTTCAACATCGCTTAAGGTGGCATTAGCTTTCATAATTAGACCTTGTCAACATTTAAAATTTGGACATGCTGTACAAAAAGGCCAAAACATTGACATTTATGACACTATATTCCATAAATGTTTTTAATTTGATGTCTTTGATCTTGCATTTGTCATTTTTATCTCTTTTAGGGTTAATTAAATTTTCTGAATTTACTTTTTATTTGTCAGATAAGATTTTATTTTTTAAAAAAAAGTTTTTAAAGTTCTTTACAAATAAGAAAAAATCTTCATTGTTACACGATTCTTTGTTAGAATTAGGGACTCTCTCTTCCTTAATGAATTTAAGGGCAATTGATTTGGTTTTCTTTGGTTGAGGTAAGGTGTATTCATATATTTCTAGAGATCCGAAAAGCTCTTCAATATTTACTTTGTCAAGATATTTACTCTTTTTAATAGCTGCAACGTTTGTCTAAATCGATCAATGAGCGATTTAAGAATTTTATAGACAAATTTGTTTTTCAGAATTCTTTCTCCTATATTAAATGACGAGTTCACTATATTATTTAATTGAGTATATAATTTATCAAAAGTTTCATCGTCCTTCGTTCTGATTTTCTTAAATTAGGTGGTAAACATTTACAATTTCGAGTTCTTCACTAATTTTGTTCCTTCGTAAGTGATTTCGAGGATATCTCATGTATCTTTTGAGGTCTCATACATGAAAATACGTTTAAATTATTTAAGAAATATAGCCATAAAAATAGCATATAATCTATTACTATTCCAATTACACGCTTCAAGTTTTTCTTTTGTCGACAAGGATAGAACTTTCAGTTCATCGCCCAAGTACTTCTAGGTGGAGTCCACTTAGATTGAGTGCTAGCCTACACTCTTTTATCTATGTATTTGAGGAATACTTTTATACGCATCTTTCAATAAGTATAGTTGTTTCCATCAAAGTAGGGAGGAACGAAAAGCGATCCGCTTGTATACATTTAGATCGGGGTCGCAAATTGGGGTGATTCTCTGTTGCCAATTGAAAAGAACTCGGCATTCTAGATCACAAATATATGTCAACCCCCTTTTTTTATATTTACGGAATAAAAGAATACAAATATACAATAAACGTAAAATATATTTGAATTTAGAAGAAATAATCAATAAAAGGCATATAATACAAAATAATAAGGAATAACAATAAATGTGTAATTTTTAGTGACGAAAAAAAATATCAATAACTATGACTATTGGGTAAAACTTTTTGAGTTTCCACGCCAAGAAATATATGTACTAAGAAAATTAACTTACGCATCAGGTGATATAGAAGTGTAAATCTAATCGACTTACTCCCATCTTGTGACCTCTACCGAAGAACTCATTGGATTTACCCGCGGCAATAGAATCAGACGCCTTTGGTCTTCTTGTCAATCTTCCTTCACGATCCGTTGAATCACTGCACACCACTGGAGCCCAATTTTCATGCCACCCATATCACTTATGAGGGTTAACGGGCGGAGAAAGATGTAATGAATAAAATGGAGAAGGGTAGAAAACTCTAAAATTTTAGCATATGAATCAAATGAGAGTTTTCTCTATTGGGTGAAAATTTGAAACTTAAATGAGAGTATTTTGCCCTTAGTAGCCATGAAAAATATGTTAGAAGGGTCATAGTCTGGCAAAAGAAGGCGGCCATTTATGAAAGAGCCTCGAAACTAGGTTAAAAAAATATAATCATTAGAGACATGCGTGTCTCGGTGCTTGAGTGTGGCTCGAACCCATCGCAGGCGTGCTTAGGGTTACATTGAGTACTCTCCCTAGAGCTTGAGTGTAACTCGGGTGAGCTCCGAGCGCTGGGTTCACTGGAATTGCACTCAAGTGTGCCTTGAGATCGGGCTTCTTTGGGATAGACGCTCGAGCACGGGTTGAGCGTGCCTTGAGCTTGGGCTTCACATGAATCGGAGCTCAAGCGTGAGTCAAGCGTGCCTCGAGTTCGGTCTTCTTTGAGATTGACGGTTGATTGCGAGTTAGGCAAAGGGCAAGCATGGATACCAGGAGATGTACGTTAACAATCTCGAGGATGAATCTGATGCAGATCTTCCAAATACAGGGAGAGATGCCAACGAACGACACAAACGAACAATCAGACACGATCACGTAATATACCAACAGACGATACACCTAATACTTTTTGTAATAACAAATATTCTTTCTCTATTTAAAATTATATGGTCATTCTTTATTTAAGTATTCATTTCATATTGATAAAGTCTATGTTTAAATATTACATATTAAATTTTATGTTATTGTGTATTGAGTACAGTATCAAATAAAACGGCTCGGTTTATTAGTCTAACAAGTCCATTACTAATAAATTCAAAAAGGAAAAAATATTGTCTTGTCTAAGAGGGTTGAATTCAAAAAACTCAGCATCTGATCTTGACTCAATTCTAATCAGAATAAATTAATATCTGATTAGTTGGTAGACAATTATTAAGTGGTATACAAATATGTTTGAGTTGTATGACCAAATGACTATATATTCAATTGTCCAGTTAAGTGGCTAATTCAAGTGGTTTGTATATTTTATGGTTAATTTAAAAGTGGATTTTTACATTGGCTAATATTAACTATTTATCATCATTAATTTAATCTTTAGGCGTGGCAAAATCTCCAATCAACTCTATTATCAGAACATGCACGTCAATGATTAAACTAATTAGTTTCAATTTGTTTAATCACTCCAATTATAATCGATTATTCACCTTTTAAAAAAAAGACTAGTAAATACACCTCATTTTCTCTAAAAAAAGGAAAGAATTTTATCATGAACCCGACCAAAAGTAGGCTTAAAAGTGTAATATTTTACAAACTTATAATTGCAAATAAAATTTAATAACAAATGACAATTACCAAGTTCGAGTGTGACAAAACATATATACACGAGGCCCAACAAAACATAACCTGCACAGGTTCTCCTTGAATATAAATTCAAAAAACATCACATCGACCTACTATCCAAATATCGTAATTGAAGATATCCAAATAAAATAACAACTCATCTACATAGCATGTCCAAACTAATTGATGTGTGTTGATACCAATAGCCCAATGAGAAAATCCACTTCCATAAATTTGGCCCATATGTTAAGGAGGCCCAAGAGGCTGATTTTGCCCAATAAAGGGACCCGTTTGACAATAAATAATGAGCTGAAAATAACTTTCTAGCGGCTTTTTCTTTTTCATCTCAATGACCCTAGATGTCAGTTGAAACCATAATATGGATAGAATTCAATCCATTCTACGATTTCCTAAACAATTTCCTGGGTGAATTTCTTGGACGGTTTCTTGGACAGTTGACAGAAAAAGTCAATTGCCCTATATGAGCTATAAAAAGACCCTCTTTCCAATAGAAAAAGAGAGAGGAAAAAAGAAAAAGTCGATAAGACCCTTTAGGAAGAAACATCTCTCTTTCTCTCTAAAACGCTTCTAGAAAAGTACAAGCATCCTCATAAAGATAATTTAATTTCTAACTTACATTCTATTTCTCCCTTACTAATGGCAGATACTGATTTGAACGTCGGATGATATATCACGGTGCTAATCCTGTCAATTATTTGACTGTATTTTTATATTTCACAAGATTCAGATTTGAGCATATGGAGAACAGACTCGCTTTAGATAGCATTTAGATTCCTAATCCGTACAGCAACCTAGATCCGAGGACGCAATATTGGCACCGTTTGTGGGAATCGATTAAAAGTCTAATTAACACACTTTCAGTAATTATTATATGGTGAACACTCGAGCAAAATTTAGAACCCCAGTCAGATATGCAACTTCATCTTGCAATTGCTCTCTTGTGGGCCATAGGATGGACGACCATCCTGATCCATGTGTACAAGCGCTTGCGATGAGGATGTACGATATCTCTAAAGTTTTTTAGACCATTTGCTCACGATTGAATGAGCGGCCAAAGGGGGCGCCATCCTTGGCCTCTCAGATCGCCACGTTTAGAAGATGGAATAGAGGAAGAAAGAACCCCTCGAAGAAGATATGTCAGCATAACGACCCCGGGATTTAGGTTGCCACGAGCAACAAAGTCCCATCGTAACTAGAAGGTCACTTAAGTTTTAGAATTCAGGAAGATAGCCCAGAGGGGCAAAATCCTCGATATTCACATGATGACTGAGAGCCCACCTGTCAGGCGAGGCCCTCTCGTTGTGAATTCACTCCAAAGGGTTAGAGCCGTCCAGCTTCGTAGACTACACAGAACTCCTATGAATTGAGATATTATCTCAATGAGAAGAGGATGACGACTCCTCCCTGAAGAGAGGAGAAGGTTGGAAAGATTTGGTAATGAGTTTTGGAGAAGATTCTGGAGGAAGAGCAACTGACCTACGTAGATTACCATTTACAATGGAGATCAGGACAAGGTTACTCCCTCACAAATTTAAAATGACAAATCTTGATATTTACGGTGAAAGTAACGATCCTATGAATAATTTGGATCACTTTCAGACACACCTAAGCCTCCAAGGCTTAGATGAGACAACGTTGCTTTAAGCTTAGTCTAAAAACTCAACTGACCGAATTTCTCTTGATCTCAACAATCCCGAAAAATATGTTCGGATAAGAAGTTCACTACTTAAGCCTTTTCAAGAAAAACTTATCAGTTTCCTCTGACAAAATTCGGACGTCTTTGCCTGTACACTAAGTGATATGCCAGGGATATTAACTGGAATAATGGTCCATAAATTGAGCTTAGATCCAAGTCACAAACTCGTTCGGTAGAAGCAAAAAAATTATTCGACTGAGAAACTAATAGCCATTCGTAAAGAGGTAAAAAACTTTTAGATGTTGGATTCATCAGGGAAGTTTAGTATTTAGACTGGTTATCGAACGTGGTTATGGTCAAGAAAAGTAACCGAAAGTAAAAGATATGTGTTGATTTTATAGATGTTAACAAGGCATGTTCGAAGGACAGCTTTCCACTGTTGAGAGTTGATTTGCTTGTAAACTCAACGTCTAGACATGAGCTTTTGAGTTTTATGGATGCATACTTAGATTACAATCAAATTCAGATGAGTCCAAAGGATTGGAAGCATACGTCATTTGAGATAGATTAAGAGATATACTGCTATAAAATTATGCCCTTCGAATTGAAGAATGTTGGTGCCACTTACCAATGGCTTGTTAACAAGATGTTTGAGACCTAAATTGGACAGAATGTGTAGATTTATATGGATGATATGCTCGTCAAGAGTGAAGTGATCGACCACCATATTCAAGATTTGGATAAGACGTTTAATGTCCTTAAGGCGCACCAAATGAAGCTTAATTTGACAAAGTGTACATTTGGAGTGACCTTTGGTAAATTCTTAGGTTACATTGTTTCATATCAAGGGATTAAAGTTACTCTTGAGAAGATTAAGGCCATCCTTGACATGAATTTCACTCGGACAATGAAAAAAATCCAAAAGCTGACCGGGAGAATAGTAACACTCTCCCGGTTCTTAGCCAAATCAGCCAAGAAATATTTGCTCTTCTTCAAATCTTTGAGAGGGACCAAGACTAACTGTTTTTAGTGGACGATTGACTGTAAAGTTATGTTTAGAGATCTTAAGGAGTATCTCTCAAACTCCCCTCTTTTGACTTCTCCTCAAGAAGGCGAGGAGTTATATTTGTATTTCGCTATGTTTAACATAGCTTTGAGCTCGGTCTTGATTCGACAATAGTACAATAGGCTGCAACCTATGTATTATGTTAACAAAATTCTAGCTAATACCAAGACCAGATACTCTCATGCAGAGAGGATGGTTCTAGTGCTTGTGTATTCCGATCGAAAACTAAGACCTTATTTTCAAGCCCACAAAATCATAGTTCTGATGGACCAGCATTTACGAGTAATATTATAGAAGCCGGATATGTCAGGACGACTGGTTAAGTTGGCCATTGAGTTGGGTGAATTTGATAGAGAATTTCGTTCGTGGCCAGCCTTAAAAGGTTGAGCCTTGGAAGATGTCATTGTCAAAACAACAGCCTTAACTCTAGATGCTTCAAACCTTTGTAAAGTTGATGGACGACTCAGCCCTCCAGTATAGACTTTGCATGTGGATGGCTCCTCAATGAAAGCTAATTGTGGTGCTGACGTTGTGTTGAGAGCACCTGAGGGATCAAAGATTAAATACTCGATGATTCTCAAGTTTCCAACATCTAATAACGTCATAAAATACGAAGCACTATTTGTAAGACTTTAGTTGGTTAAAGAATACTCGGTCAAAAAACTAGTTGTCTATAGCGACTCAGAGTTGGTCATTAACCAAGTCCAAGAAAATTTTGAAGTGAGCAACCCACAACTTTCCAAGTATCTCTCAAAGGTCAGACATTTGACTTCAATCTTTGAGAAGGTGAAAATGGTCAACATTTCAAGAGAAGAGAATGGAAAAACCAACTTGTCAGAAAGGGCAGCAGCATCCGAGGACCCTGTGTGGTACACCCAAGGAATGTGTGAGGTCCTTAAAAATTTCAGTACAGACGATCCTAAGCCAGAAGTAATGCAGATAACTAATGCTGACAACTGGATGACTCCCTATTTGAGGTATTTTTCTGATGGGATAATACTTAAAAACTCGGATGAGGCCAAGAAAGCAAAAAAGATAGCAAGCTAGTAGACCACCATGGTTGGCTAATTATACCGACATGGGTTTTCCGCTCCAAACATATGGTGCCTCATACCAGAAGAGGCTGATTATGCCCTCAGAGAAGTGTACCTCGGTATTTGTGAATCTCACATTGGGGACAAAAATCTTACTTTTAAGCTGATGAGGTAAAGATATTATTGGCCAACTATGAAGTACGATACCATGGACTTCGTACAAAAGTATGAAAATTGCCAAGTTCATGGGAACCATACCCACCAGCTTCACACAGAACTCCAAGCTCTACAATCACCTTGGCCATTTGCACAATGGGGACTTGACATCCTCTAACCTCTACAGATAGCTTCCGGATAGAGAAAGTTTGTTATTGTCGGAATCGACTATTTCACAAAGTGGGTTGAGGCCACACCACTAGCTCGGATAACCGAGCAGAATGCCGCAGAGTTCGTCCGTCAAAGCATTGTGTGCAGATTCGGTATTTTGGAATGTATTGTAACTAATAATGAGAACCAATTCACTGGTAAGTGGTTTGCCAAGTATTGTGCTAACCTAAAGATAAGGTTGGTTCACACGTCAATTATATACTCGTATAGTAACAGACAAGTGGAAGTTACTAACCGCACGATACTACATGGATTGAAGACAAAGTTAGAGCATGCAAGAGGCTAATGGTTGGATGAACTGCCATCAGTTTTATGGTCATATAGAACAATGCTAAGAGAACTGACTCGAGAGACGCTCTTTAGACTGTGTTATGGGGTTGAGGCAGTCGCACTAATAGAGGTTGGATTGCCTAGTCTCCGGATTGAATATTTCAACTCGAATGACAATTTACAAAGGTTTCGGGAGAACCTTGATATGCTTGAGGAAGCCTGAGACAAGGCAAGACTGTGGACAACGGTCTATCAGTAGAGAACTGCCAGATATTAGAATAAGAAGGTGAAAGCGTGTCAATTTAAAGTAGGGGACTTAGTACTGCGAAATATTGAGGCCACGGGTAAAAATACTGACTGAAACAAGCTTTTCCCAAATTAAAAAGAACAATTTCTGGTCTTGACCTTCCGTCAAAATGGGGCATACAAATTGCACACTTAGGAAGGTAGACTTGTCCCTCGAACGTGGAATGCTTCCTATATCAAAAAATATTATCAATAAATATATGAGCAGTTAGGTAAGGTTAGTTATATCATTTGATGTGATTGTATCACGTTTTATTATTAAAATAAATTCTTTTTACTTTTTCTTTATTCTGCACTCATTTGAATGTTTGCACATCATTTTATAAAATCACATGACCTAAACTGTCCCTAAATCAGGTGAAATAATTCATTTTCACTTGTTCTTAGAGCTGTCCGAAAATAGTTAGTAAAACTCGGTAAGGTCGAGTGACTCATTCGAAGTTGGACTGTAAAACTTGGCAAGAGTGCCAAGCAACAGAGATGAGGTTGAGTCTGAAAACTTTGGTGGCTTAAATGGCATGAATACAGAGACCTTAGAAGTAACATCACCATCCAACTATGGTCAGAGCATTGGGACACTTTACTCATAAATGATAGAATGTTCTTATGATGTGTCCAAAAAAGACCCTAACCTATAAGCAATCCAGAAAAAGGGAAAGAGAGAGATTGAATTAAAGAATAAATTTTATTCGTACAATAACTGTACAGTTAAATAATAATAATAGTATTATTATTATTTTATGTCCCGGGAGATCTTGGCAAAGAGGGATCAGGAATTTCATCCTCTTCCGAGTGGCCAATTAGGTTTGCTTTGCATTGGGCACTGGCATTTCTCAAATGAAACAGAGAAAGAGAAAACTTCAGAATCAATATCCTTATTATGCATCGGCAGAGTCCGATGCCATCCCAATAATTTTGCTTCAATGCAGATTTGATATCCTCGGCTTTTATTGAGTCCCTGAGCTTGTCCTCTAACTGAAGATTCCTGTTCTAAATGAGGGCATGCTGCTGCTGCTGGACCTTTAGCAAATTCTCAAAGGAGTAAATCTTATTCTTGGCCTCAGCAAGCTCATACTCTATATGATTTGCATGCTCCTCTGAAGCTTGGAAATTATCTAAGTCTATGCAAGATTTGGTGGCCTCATCAATAATTAGAGTAAATCGGTCAACCAATTCATGTAGCTACAAGAAAGAAGTCAATTAGTAGAGATTATTCAAAAGAGAAGAAACCAAACGTACCATGGAAACTTAGAAAAGGGAGAGCTCCTTGTTGAGCCTTCCTCTCTTTGGGCTTCAAACTCCAAGCATCCCATCGTCTGAGTCATATCCACCTCAACAGCCACCTCCTCGGCCTCAGAAGCTTCTACAATTGCCTCAGACACAGGAGCCACTGCCATGACCTCAGACGTAGGGGTTGCTTCATGGATGTTTGAGACTGGGGGCTTAGCTGTTTCAAAATACTCCTCGGCCCCAGTCTCCATTCAAGCCTCGTATGAAGCCTTTGACACCCCCATGATGCCCTCAGCCATGGCCTTCTGAAGGGTCTTGGATAGAGTATCCCATTCTTCAAATATTTGGATTACAGGACAAGGGAGCTCAGAAATGGGCACCTTGGTTGCCCATATTACTTCCTCGGCCTCAACACTCTTGGTCGATACCTCAGTTTCCTTCTCAACCGAAACTTCTGTTACATCCTTGGTTAGATCCTGAGCAACTAACTCAGAAGCCTCTTCGATGGGAATCATAGGGACATTGGACATGGGCTCCACATGTGAAGGATAAACATTGAGAGGAAGCCCATATATGTCCTTGGGAAGATAAGAGTGAATAGTAGGATCGTCACCTTCTGAGGGTCCGACATCCTCAGCCCCTTCAACAAGAGTTATACCTGACATCCTTCTCTTCCTCACAAGTTGTCTGATGACTTTATCATCATCAAGAGAGGAGACATAAGCAATGGCCATCGGATGCTTGGATGACTCAATCCTTTGACTTTTCCTTATTCTGTCCAATGGCTCACTTATCTTTAGAGGCCTCTCATTCCTCTTCATCTTTTTCTTCTGAGCTTAGGAAGGGACCCGAGCAGCTGACCCTTTAGTGTGGGGCCACCATTTGGCCTTTTCAAAGGCCTCAAGTGTTAACCATCGGTTCTTTTTATTTTCATTGAAAGAACCGAGGTTTACTTAGATCAGGTCGGTCAATTTCTTCGTCGCTTGTCTTTCTTCCTTGGACGCTTTAGAACAAAAATTTAAATCAATGCGGCCCCATTCATTGGACAAATCCCACTTAGGGGAACCACAAGGAAGAAGTAGTTGTTCTTCCCACTTTTGATGGAGTCTGGATTTCCACCACTGATGTCGAACTTAGGGTAGGGTGAAATCTCAATCTAGTCTTGCCCATGGTGAAATCTTAAAATAACTTTCACGGCTGTGGTGTCCAAAACCAAGCCGTGAGAACGTGCGAAAACGCAAAGATAACCCAAATACCTCACCGCATTGGGGTGTAATCTGGCCACCAGAACTCTAAGAGTCTTCGTGATTTGGTAGAATTCCAGCGCCATAGAATAATAAAGGCCACATTTGAGATGGACTTCATAAACTGTAACGAATATATCAAGAGGAGAGCAAGGCCTATAGTCAGCACCAGCAAGAAGATGTGTCGTTGAACTTGGGATCCTATATCGAGCTTGGATAATGTCAACCTCGTTAGAGGAGAGGGTAGATAGAATGTCTTTCACACCAGGCACCATTGTAGAGAGATGATAATAGTTTGAGGAAGAAAAAGGAAAGAAGTCTGGAGTCTAGAGTTCAAGGGGGATTCTAAAAGGATTCAAATGAGTAGACGAAGGTTTGAAACGATGTCATTTAAAGGGAAAAATTCAAAAGACGCACCTCATTGTGGCCCTGGCACGTGTTGACTTTTCACGAGGCATAGGACAAATCAAACGTCGAAAGCAGGCAATGATAGCTATTATGTTTTCAAGGCGATGTCAATCGTATTTAATGCCTCAACTGATGGCGCGTGCCACCATCTCGGACTCGAAGAATGCCCTTGGACAGATTTTAGTCAAGCTACTGATTCAAATAATGTCCTCAGACAATTTTCCTCAGCCGTCTGACTAAAGCCATGTCCTCGAACAGTTGAGAGTTTGTCTTTGAAAAGAAAGCGTATCATTGAACAATTGCTGTTAGATCTCGGACACAGATCATGTCCTCGGACAAAAATGTCACTATTTAGACTAAGAGCGCAGGTCTTGACAAGAACTTGCCTTCGAAATTCATACCAGAAGGTTAAGTTTCAGACATTTTGGCATGGGGGACTAGTGATGGGTATTGATACCAATGGCTCAATGAGAAAGTTCACTTCCATAAGTGTGGCCTATATATCAAGGAGGCCCAAGAGGCTGATTTGGCTCAATAAAGGGACCCATACGATGATAAGGAATGAGCTGGAAATAACTGCCAAGCGGTTTTTCCTTTTTCATAACAACGATCTCAGACGCCAGTTGAAACCATAATATGGATAGAATTCTATCCATCCAGTGATTCCCTAGGTAGTTTCCAGGGAAGATTTTCTAGACGGTTTCTTGGACAGTTGACAAAAAAAGTCAACTGCCCCATAGTAGGTATAAAAAGACCATCTTTCTAACAGGAAAAGAGAGAGGAAAAAAAGGAAAAGCCCATAAGACTCTCTAGAAAGAAATATCTATCTTTCTCTCTAAGACGCTTCTAGAAAAGCCCAAGCTCCCACATAAAGTTAATTTAATTTCAACTTTCATCCTATTTCTCCCTTACAAAAGGCAGATATTGAATTAAGCTTCGAAGGATATATTGAAGAGTTAGTCTCGTCAATCCTTTGACTTATTTTTGTGTTGCAAATGATTCAAATTTGAGCATACGGAGATCGAACTGACTTTGAATAGCATTTGGATCCCTAATCTGTACAGTAACTTGGATTCGAGGGCGTAACACCAATGATTTCAATACAAGGTCCAAGGGCCCTCAACTGGCGCATATAGATGTTGAAAATACACCCCCGAAAACCCAACATAATCAATATAAATATCCATCTTCACTAGATAAAAGACGTTGTATTAGATCACATCCGAAACCCTACAGGCGTATCCAGCCACTAGCATGAAGGTATAAAATATGAAACCGTGAGCTTACAACTTAGCAAGTATCATCATATACATATATAAAATCACATATATTTATATCAAAGGGAAAGTAAAGTCACATAATAAATCATATATCAAATCATACCATCATATTGAGACATACTCGTAACAAATTGTGATCTAATACCATGTCGCATAAACCGCGACCGACTCCACACTTACAAGGGATGTAAATAGAAATCCAGATCTATATCTCATAACGGTTACGTTTTATCTAGGCCATTCCAGCTCATCATTATTATTAACTACAATTTAGGTCTATAACTCTCGATCATTTTTTTATCATTATTGGTTACAATTTAGACCCGCAACTCTCAGCTATCTTTTTACCATTATCGACTATAGTTTAAACCTATAACTGTCAACCATTCCATATTATCAGATCACATATCAACCCACCAGAGTCTCGAACCACCATAATCCCATACACATATCGACTTAGCAGGGTTTGGGACCACCATGGTGCTATACATGATTGACCCACCCAAGGACCTTGGACTACCATGGTCCTACACACATATTGATCTACCTAGGGGTCTCAGACCACCACGATCCCATACACATATTGACTCACTCGATACCTCAGACCACTAAGAGCCCACAAACATATCAACCCACCCGAGGGTCTAGGACTATCATGGTCCCATATCCATATCGACCCACCCAAGGGCCTCGAATCACTACAATCCCATACATGTATTGACCCACCTGGGGCCTCAAACCACCAAGGTCTCGCACAAATATCGACCCAACTAGGGGCATCGGACCACTAAGGTCTCATAAACATATCGACCCACTCAAGGGTGCTGGACCACGAAGATCCCACACACATAACGTCCCACCCGGGGGCCTCGGACCACCACGGTCTAATAAAGTAGTGACCTCATTAATAAAACCCTCTAAAAATCACAAATCCCATTCAAATATCTAAATTGACTAGTAAATTATACATGCACGTAAACAAAATCTTCAAAATATAAGCAAATATGATCACACACAAAAACAGACTAAGGATATGGTTTATAAATATTTACCTTGACCTTATATTTAGCAGATCAGAAAAAATACTCCAAAAGCCTGAACTCCACTTCCTCTTTCATCTTCTTCATATTCTCTGTCTCTCTCCTCTTTGCTTCTCTCGTACGAATGACATGCATAGTGCTGTGAGTTGCTTAAATAGGCAAGCTGGTGCTCGAGCGCAAACTCTTGAAAAAACTAGCTCTCGAGCGTGCTTCGGGCGTAAAATCTCTGGAATCGGTGCTTAGGCTCCCTTCAAGAGTGTATCAGGCACCACGCTGTTGAACCGATTTTCTTCAATATTTCACAATGTATAATTATTTTAAAACACATCCAATTAATTTAAAGTCTTAATTAATATTAAAATAATCTAAATGGAGATTTGGGATATTATAA
>JAODPA010013529.1:0-13394 GCA_025585075.1 Nepenthes mirabilis
GTCGACTGTTGAGTTGGAGTTGTAGTCGTAGGGGCAGTCAACTGGTTAGCCGTAATTGTCCGTTTATTGCTGATGGTTTTGGGTTAAATTATTTAGATCATCTACAGTGCTTTCAAATTTTTGATTTTAGGGGACTCACGATCGGTTGCCACTATTTGAACTTTTCTTCCTTCAACATGTCAAATTATAAGCCGGCTCATGGGTCATTATACCCATCAAATACTAAATCTATTTATTTGCTTTTCATTAACAGTAGTTTTCACAATTTAAATCAATAATCTCTAACTTAAAAAAAAAAAAAACCAATATCGTTGTGCTGGTGCCAGACTATTTTGTAGTTTGAGCGTAAATGAGGTAAAATCCAACGGAGTTAAGAGTGGCGAAATAGCATCAACCACATGATATTCAGGTTTGGAGAAACGGACGCGTCGTTGAAATTTTCATATGCTTGGGGGGCGGCCATTCGACAATTGAAAAAGCTTAAGTCTTCTAACTGCTCCGTACAGAAGCCTAGGCATAGATTAGCCAAACGATATTGACATCTACCGTAGAGAACGACGGATACAGAATGGTGGTCAGTGGAGGGCCCATCAAGGGTCCTGTGCTGCACTGACGCAGCTAATGGTCTCTATGATGTAAAATTTTTAATTATTTAAATAAAATTTAATAATTATAATTTTTTTTTTTAAATTTTTAAATAAATAAAAAAAATAAAGTGGACTTCGGCCGTTGAATTTAACCTAAATGACCGACTACCTAAGGCACAGATTCTACACCGTGTCAGCGTGGCGCAGGGCCCCTTGGCCGAAGTGAAAGGGCATGGTAAATGAGCCACACATAAATAGTAAATCAATGCAAATTTCACAACAATGCTCAACCACTGTTCTTCCAACTAGTAACGTGAAATCAAAAACCATGATGGTAGCTCAATTGGATTACTGGAAACATTCAAAATCTTAATTAATGTTTGAATATGCACTGACAGCTTCAAACTGACGATGGATCTAATCAACGGCCACGAAATAAGCATGGAACTCAATTGAGGGAACACAAGACAGCAGATTGATAAATCATTCCAACACCAACGACACCATAATCTTTCAAAAATGTATCGAAGTGAGCACTTCCAGTATACGGTACTGCTAATTTCCACTGAGGGGACTAGGAAATCCATAATCTCTATTAGTTTAGACCCTATAACTAATCAAAAATGAAATATGCACGAATATATAATACGTGTAATGTATGTTCTTTACTAAATGTAATTCAAAATTAGTATTTTCAGATAAGTATATCGCCAAAATAAATTTAAAATAATAAAGTAAAATAACCCACAAACTTTAGTAATGAAAGAAAATCTCCATAACAAATAATTATCGAATAAATATTTTTGAGTTTTTCCAACCAGTAAAGTAATACATTATGAAAATTAACTTATAACCCGACTAATATAAGTATACTAAATTTTAACCGAATTGAATACCTTAGATTTACTTACAGTAACAGGTTTAAACACCTTCCAATCTTTTTATCAAACTTGATTAACTAACTGCTAAATCTCTATACAATATTGAATCTCAATATCCATGCCATCAATATACCAACAAAGGTTTATAAATTGGGGTAAATGTGTAAATAATAATGAAAATGGTTGAGTGAGAAAACCTAGATAATTTTTCACAATAATATAGTTTAAGTTTTCTCAAGCAAATAATAGTTTTTTACATTAAACAATAAGAGTTTAGGACTTTAGCCGTTATTCTCACTCTCTCTATCTCATCAAGGAATGGAATAAATGTATTTATAAAGATGATATAAAATTAGACCAAAAAACACATGACCGTTTAGAAAATAGTATCTTAGCGCACATGTATTGAATGGACACAAATCAAGAGCAAAATGCAGTAGGAAGGTCACACCCAGTATACATGCACCACTTAAACGTATATTAGGTGTAAATATTTTGGATAAAATGCCTTCATTTTTTACTCAAGTACATATTGTGTATAGGTATTTCTGATAAATTGCGCTCATATGTAACCCTAGGCATACATTGAGTGTAAGTGTTCTAATCAAAATACATTCATGTACGAATCAAGTACAAATTAGGCGTGAAAAATGATAGAAGGCATATTTGTAAACAATAAGCATGCATTTGGCAGTTGTTTTCATTGGTACTTGATAATCATTCAAGTTACTTATTCACCTAATCATAAAATATACCAATACACAATATTCTTTACATCCACCAACTCAAAAAAAAAAAAAAAAAAGCTGTTTTTTTCTCATTGGATTTCTACAAGGAAGTAAATTCATTAAGAAAAATAACTATACGGTAACTTGAAAATGACTGTTTAGTTGACAAATTAATCATGCACATAAAAAAGTACATTTAAAAATGTGATAAAAATCCACCTAAAATGTAAAAGATATCCTATGATGAATTTATAATTTGCATTCCTTGGAGAAAAAAAAATGCAGTCACACATTCTAGGATTTACTTTTATTAATTACATAGGTCAAAAGATCTCGTATCTTTGAGGAAGCTAATCGAACTATGTGATAATATTACACATATCAATCGTGTAATTAGTATGTCAGCAGGAGTTGGTAGGATTTGCCTTCTAGTATCCCCAAAATATTTGCGTGGCTTCTTTATTTATAAGCTAAAGAGTTAGCAAAAATTGTCATTTTGAATCTTCCTAACTGTTCAAAAAAAAAAAGGATAGCATATAAAACCTTTACGTTTGTCCTTCATTATACACAATAACTATATCGAGATTTCTACAATCGAAATGAAATTATAACACGGCAAATTTATTCTATCCAACTTAACAAGGCAAAACTATGGACCTACGCAAAGGGTGCCTAAAGAAGGCCCCTACCCACCGAAATAGAGAAAAAGAGAATGAACTAGAAAAGGAAGTTCAAAAGGATTAATTTTTTAACAAGTTAGGTAAATAAATAAATAAATAGCCTCAGCAACAAACACCCCCTATCAACCCCGCTAAGAAAACCATCTATGTTAAAATTTCTGGACTAATCTGAAAAATGGGAGGATGTAAATCTGCAACCACTGTGAAAATGGGAATATAATTGGCAGATAATGGCACAAAATTTGTACTGATCACTTACAGTCCACATAACAAATTCTACAATGCAAGCATAAATTTCTGTCTAACATGCATCTACTCATTGCAGTACACAGTTCTTTTAATATAATGCCAATTATTTGGTCGTCATTTGCATTTTCTGGATAAATATACTTGGCAAATACAAATTGGTATCCCATGGTGTTTCAAATCAATGGATAACCTCACTTTCATAGCTAAGATTGAAGAAGGAATAAATTCTAGTTAGCGCTTGATCGTTCCTAAATCCAGATTATTGTATGGATTAGAAAATTATTCGATCTTTCACATCAGGTCAAATTGAAACTGATTTGATCTCCGTTTCTTCGAACCTAAACCCTGCGTAACACAATGAATAAACAAGAGGTTTAAAGATTTATAGGACTCACTCCCCGATATATCATCTAATACTCAAATAATATATCCTTCCAAAAGAATAAAAAAAATGCGATGATGTAAGAATATGTTTGATACATGTAGTGAAAATTGAGTGTTTGGGTGCGCTGGGTTGAGAGGCGATTTCAAAGTGTGCCCGGTTGAGAGGCAGCTTATAAGTGCATTCGACTAAGGGGCAGTTAGAGATGCGTCCGGTTGAGGGGCGTTTTCGAGGTGCGTTTGATTGAGGGGCGATTTGGAGATATGAAAAGTAGGCCTCCTAAATGGAGGAAAAGACCCCTAGATAGAGGGTAAGCCTCTTGGATGGTCTCCTGCGATTGAGGGTAGGTTTCTTGGAGGGAGGGTTGGACCCCTCGGGTGGTGCCTTCTAGACGGAGAGCTGGCTTCCTGGAGGGAGGGTAAGCCTACATTCATGGGAGAATGGTTGGCTAGAGGAAAAATGGGACATCGTGTGTCAACGGAGATGAAAGTATCTACCAGTCTCTTGTCCATGCACATAGGTGACTTTTTCTTTCTCTCCTCTCTTTTTCTTGGGAGAGTAAGCGGGTATTTATAGTGTTTAGATCGTTGGATGCCAAGACTGGCAAACTGCTGTCTATATAGGATTGCTAAACTGTGTAGATAATCTTGGGTGGTTGTTCATGGCAGTTTCCTTTTCAGGAACGATTACACGATCGTGAGTACCTGTCATGGCAACTGTAACTGATTGAATGATATCATTCAATCTTTGACGTAATCATGGGGAGTGTCCGGTATGGCAGTTACCACTTTGGGAGAGATTGTGTAAATCGTGAGCGAATATTCCTAAAATATTTACCAGACTTGTATTGACTAATTATAGTAAGTTTCCCCAGCACGTGAAAAAGGGATCGTAGGTCGTCTTGAATTGGCTATTTATGGCAGGCTATTGGGCTGGCCCATGTCTCGACAGGTGATCCTAGACTGTATGATCTCGAACGTTAGGCTACGGTGGCATTCTCCTGAGTTGTAACCTTGGGATGGCCCTTTCATCGTAAATCTCGGTATTCGAGTCGATTCATAAGTAACAGACCCACTAAATAGGCTTCTAACATCTAAAGGGTTAGAGATTAGGCAGGATTAAACTGAATAACAAAATTGCAACTCCAATAAGTGGAAAAATCGATGGACAAATACAGAAATGATAGGTACGCCAGTAATAGGCTGGTCCAAGAAGAAGGAATGACCCAGATCCATAACGGCCCATTCACACCTGGACGATGAACGCCCATCGTTAACCGAATAAAAGACTAATGAGCCAAAAGAAGCCCAAGCGCAGAATGGACAACTTGCTCCCAAGATGGTCAATGCTTTCGTTGACCAAAAATGTGACAAGTTGACCGTCTGTAAACCAGGCCTCAAGTGGGCCGAGCTCAAATTGGCCCACACGTTTATCCTCAACCAACAACGGTATTCTTTCCTGATTTTGCGCCCTCCATAGAAGGCAATTTTCATTGTAATGGTCATCAGCAAATTCAATGTGCATCCTTGAAGGAAGGTACTAGAATCCTATCCCTATTTGTTGAAAACCTTAACTGTTACAGAACGTAGAATAAAAGCCATCAAATCAACGACCGTTACAGCCATAAAAGCTCCATCCAGAAAAGGTAGCGATCCCAATAGAGCGCGGGAATTAAACCCTTCTGTACAAGGAAGGTAGTCCAACACAGTGGCTATAAAAGGCCATGGAATTCTCACTTCAGGGGACACTCTTAATTGCCTGCAAAAGCCTTCTTTTGCCAAGTTCTCGCACTTTCGGCATCATAACGCTTTCTCTCTCTGTGTGCTACTACGTTCCCAATGAACACAGTACTTAGATATTTGTTTCTTCACGAGCAACGCAAGCCTCTCAGCTAACGAGAGCACTCTCCCCATCATAAGCACTCTCTGCATTCTCATCCATTTATTTTCACCTTCTTAATTCGAAAGCTGATTACTGACTCGAATATCGGAGTGTTTTCAGTGGGACAATCTTCTGCCGTCACCTAACCTTTTGTTCGCAGTTGTGATGTGCAAGATTCATACTTAGTAGACGGAGTCGGACCAAACGAACGATTTCACCCAAATCTATTTGAAATTTGGATCCATGACACATCATTGGCGCCGTTTGGGGAAAGCTTACAAAAAGCCAACCTATTTTCTCCACAATCTCTCTCAATTTCACCCTCCAAGCCAGTGTCATCATTCAGAATGGTGGACACCAGGGCACAGGCTAGCGAGCTCGTAAGAGATGTGGTCTCACCCGACTAGGACCACGCTGCTAGTAATCTGATCAATGGAGTGGTCAATGGGGTGCTCGTACCCTTCTTCCAAAATTTGGTAGAGCACATAAGCAGTATGAACAAAATACTCCAAATGGTTTACTCCCGCCAAGAGAACGCGCAGTTGGGGGCTCTACTCCCAACAGTCCCTCCTCCGACCTCAGGGAGAGGAGGCTAGAAGAAGAAGAAGCCAACCAAGGAATGATCTAGTTGGAGGTCACCCTGGGCACATACCCAAGAACGACGAGTCGAACACTCACCTTCTTGGTCGTTGACATTCCTTCTGTGTACAATGATATGCTAGGCTGCCCATGTCTAACAACGTTCAAAACCGTTACTTCAATACCACATTTCAAGATGAAGTTTCCAACAACTTGCAGTATTGGTAAAGTGTTGGGCAACCAAGTCATTGGACGGATATGTTATATGTCCCAGATCGCTCCAAGTGGTAGCGTAAAGGTAGCAGGAGAAGTTGACCTTCGAGATGAAGCAACCCTATAGCAAGTACAATCTGGTGAGGCAACTAATCTAATCCCACTGAATCCGGATGACAAGGAGAGGTGCGTACAGATTGGGGGCTTACTCACCGGGACACTGCGCGACGAGCTGATAACATTTTTACCACAAAACATTGATGTCTTCGCTTGAACTCCCGTTGATATGCCTGGAATTTCTGTTGGAGTAATGGTCCTCAAGTTGAGCTGGATTCTGACCGTAAGCCCATCCGGTAGAAGCGGAGAAACAACTCCGTAGAAAAACTCATCGCCATCCGGGAGGAAGTGAAAAGGCTGCTGGACGCCGGCTTTATCAGAGAGGTCCAGTACCCGAATTAACTCTCCAACATCGTTCTAGTAAAGAAAAATAACGAAAAATAGCGAATATGCGTCGACTTCATCGATGTTAACAAAGCCTGCCCAAAATATAGCTTCCCTTTACCCAGGATCGACCTGTTGGTAGATTCAACATCTGGACATGAGCTGCTGAGCTTCATGGATGCGTACTCGGGCTATAACTAGTTTTGGATGAGCCCAAAGGATGAAGAACACACCTCATTCATAACGGACAAAGACACCTATTGCTATAAGGTCATGCCTTTTGATCTAAAGAATGCAGGTGCCACTTATTAGATACTCATGAACAAGATGTTCGAAAAGTAGATCGGCCGCAATATGGAGATGTACGTCGACGACATACTTGTCAAGAGAAGACCACCATCATCCATATTTGCGATCTAGTTGAGTCCTTAGAGGTACTCTACACGCACCAAATGAAGTTGAACTATTCGAAATGTGTCTTCGGAGTATCCTCAAGGAAGTTCTTGCATTTTATCATCTCTTAACGAGGGATTAAGGCAAACCCAGAGCAAATCAAGGTCCTCACGAATATGACTTCGCCACGAAGTGTCAATGATGTCTAGAGGTTAACCGGACGACTGACAGCTTTGTCCCGCTTTTTGTCCAAGTCGGGGGATAAGTACTAGCCTTTCTTTAAAACTTTGAGGAGGACAAAAGCAAATGGATTCCAGTGGACTACAGAATACCAAGTAGCCTTCGACGAATTGAAGCAGTATATGGCAAGTCCGTCGTTGTTGACGTCACCCAAGGACGAAGAGGAGCTGTATCTCTACCTGGTAGTGTTGGAGCTGGCTCTTAGCTTTGTCCCCATACGCCAGGACTCTGACTCTCAACAGCCGATCTACTATGTGAGTAAGACGTTGACCAACGTAAAGATGAGCTACCCACGCGCAGAGAAGTTAATATTGGCACTTGTCTTCTCCACCTGAAAACTAAGGCTATGCTTCCAGGTTCATCGCGTAGTCATTCTGACTGACCGGCCCCTGAAGAGCGTACTTTAGAAACCTGACATTTTCGGATGACTGGTTAAGTGGGTTATCGAGTTAGCAGAGTTCGACATTAAATTTTGGCCTAGACTAACTATCAAGAGGCAGGCTCTGGCCGACTTCATTGTTGAGACAATGACATCAATTCCTAATGAACAGTCCACTGATGAAGCAGAACAACACAAGAAAGAGCCAGAATGGGTTCTCAACGTAGACGGATCGTTTACAAACTCAGGCAGCGCTGTCGAAGTGGTCCTAAGGACCCCAGACGTGTTTAAGGTAAAGTACTCTCTTAAACTCGACTTTCCAACCACCAACAACATTACCGAGTGTGAAGCTCTGTTAGCCAAGTTAAGACTAACCAAAGAATACTCAGCTAGATGACTGACCGTTTGCAGCACTCAAAACTGGTCGTAAACCAGATTAATTGAAATTTTGAGGTATGCAACCCTTACTTGGCCAAATACTTGGCTAAGGCAAAGGATTCTATCTGGAGATTTGACCAGCTGAACTTGGTCCACATCCCCAGAGCTAAAAATTGGAAGGCCGATCAACTTGTCAAAGTAGTGGCGGCCAAAAAGCTCGAGCAATATTCGAGGAACATGCGGAATTCCTAAGAACTCCCAGCATAGAAGAGCAGGAAGCAATGCAAATCTCCGACACGGAAAACTGGATGATGCCTTACCAGAGATACCTGGCAGGCGGAGCACTACCATACAACACAGACAAAGCCAAGCAAATCAAGAAGACAGCCGGTTGGTATACCATAGTCGATAGATGGCTATATCACCGTGGCTACTCAACTCCGTACCTCCGGTGCTTAACTCTCGAGGAGGCAGACTACGCCTTGAGCAAAGTCCACCTTTAGATTTACGGGTCACATATTGACAGCAAGAACCTCGCATTCAAGATCATGCACCAAGGGTATTACTCATCGATAAGGAAAAAGGACGCCCTTGAGTTCGTAAAGAAGTGTGAGAATTACCAACTCCATGGCAATTTTCACTACTAGCCGCACGCCGAGTTGAAATCTCTTGAAGCCCCTTGGCCTTTCGCGCAATGGGGACTCAATATTCTCGACCCATTTTCTATTGCGATAGGGTAAAGAAAATTCATCATAACGGGTATCGACTATTTCACCAAGTGGGTTGAAGTCACCCCACTGGCCAAGACCACCGAGCACAACGCTTTAGAATTCATCCGCCAAAGTATAGTAAGCAGATTTTGCATTCCCGAAGTCATTGTAATTGACAACAGAACCCAATTCTCCAAAAAATATTTCACCAAGTATTACACCAGTCTAGGTATTAGATTGGTCGGCACTTTGATGGTGTACCCATAAGAAAATGAACAGGTGAAAGTCACAAATCGCACGCTACTCCACGGTCTGAATACTAAGCTGGAGGACACAGGGGGCTCTTGGGTCGGCAAGTTACCCTCCGTCCTATGGTCTTATCGGACAACCCCAAAAGAACCAACTCGTGAGACGCCCTTCAATCTCTACTACGGGATTGAGGTGGTAATTCCGATTGAAATTGGGCTTCCAAGTCTTAAGGTCGAATCTTTCATCCACTAGGTAATTTTTAAAAAATTAGGGAACACCTAGACTTATTAGAAGAAGCCCGCAGCGCTGCCAGAATGCAGATAGCGGTCTACCAACAATGAGTCATCCGCTATTACAATAAGAAGGTAAAAGCGCGGCAATTCAAAGCTGGGGACTTGATCTTGCGAAGTATCGACGCTACGGGTAAGACCACCAACTAGAATAAACTTTTTCCGAATCGAAAAGGTCCTTTTCTAGTCTCGACCGTTCTACGGAATGGAGTATACAAACTTCGAACCTAGAATAGCTAGTTAGTCCTACAGATATGGAATACGATCCACCTCAAGCGCTATTTCTTGTAAGAATACAGGTAAGTCATCCATATTGCACATGTATGCTTGTAAATGTGCATGTTGAAATTGATAAAATAAGAATACTTTGTCGTGTGTTATTTCTTTTCCTTTTCTGTTCCATATGCATGTGTGTATGTTTGCAGGATTAAACGAACAACCTAAATTGCCCCTACGTCAGGCTGGTTTTCACTCGTCAGTAACTAAACCCTGGTTATCCAAGTGACCTATGAGCGATCGAATTTAATCTTGGTCATCTAAGTGACCCATGAATGGTCGAATTAAACCCTGGCCATCCATACGGCCCATTAGTGGTAGAATTAAATTCTGGTCATCCAAGCAGCTCATTGACGGTCGAACTAAACCTTAGTCATTCAAGTGGCCCGTATGCGGTCAAAATTTTAGGAAGTTTAAACAGCATATGTAACAACCTCATTCACAAGGAGATAGCATGATCAGTTAACAATGGTCGATAGAAGCAAAACACTTTGCTCAAAAGCTGGCTGCGCAAGTTCACACCTGGGTAGTGCCCCGAACTCTCTACTCACGCACGAGTGCAGAACAGGCTTGACATGACATCAAGATTAACCTTGATAGCTTCTCCGAGACTTAAGTCCATTAGAGAGTGCTGCAAAGTCTCAAGCGAGGCAGACGACCAAATGCGTAAAATACACCGAGTTGGCCAGTTAATATAACGATAAATAACTTAAAAACGACGACAACGGCGAAGATACACGACATCAGTAAAATGATCATTTTATTGATTATAACTGAATATTTATAACTACATACAAAAAGCGCAAGGATACAAAAATCTATGGTAGAGTGGAGCTCCCAGGAGGAGGCAGCGCTGGCCCCGGACCACTTTGGGACAGCTCCACGAGATTCTCGCGACGTTAGGCAGAACGGTTTGATGGGTCAAAAACATCAGTCAAAAAATTAGGGTTAACCTGCTATGCAATGCGCCAGCATAGGTGGAAGCCTTCCAACAACCGTGCCCACATCATCCCAGAAACCTCATGGGGACATATACGAGTAGTTAGCTTGTTCTACAAAGATGTGATCTGTCCC
Organism: Nepenthes mirabilis; assembly: GCA_025585075.1. Taxonomy (NCBI): domain Eukaryota; kingdom Viridiplantae; phylum Streptophyta; class Magnoliopsida; order Caryophyllales; family Nepenthaceae; genus Nepenthes; species Nepenthes mirabilis. The sequence continues at coordinate 10,611 of JAODPA010013529.1, forward strand.
GAGAGTTGGTCAATGTACCTCACCGCCCGACCAGCTTCCTCTCTCAACTTGGCATTCTCCTCTTTTAGTCCGGTAGTATGATGGTGCGTCGTTTTAACTCCCACCAATTCTCTGAATTTTGGCCCAAACGGTCAACGAATTCTGTCTACTCTTCCATCAGAAGTTCTCCAAATTTTGGTTTAAACGATCAACGAATCCAGTCAATACTTCTCTCAAAAGTTCTCTAAATTTTAACCTAAACAGTCAACGAATCCGATTTATCATTCCTTTAGAAGTTCTCCAAATTCTGGCCCAGACAGTCAACGAATCCGATCTATGTTTCATTCAGAAGTTTTTCGAATTCTGATTCAGACGGTTAACGAATCCAATCTATGATCCTCTCCGCCAATGCCCTAGATCTTGACTTTATAGTCAGCAACTGCAAGCGATACGATCAAAAGACGAAAAGTCATCACCAGATTCCTCACCATGTCACCTCAGCCACACGCGACCTATCTTAGACATGCTGGAGGCCGGAGTCCCAGACCACCAGTATGGGGGGCTAGTGATGGGTACGCCAGTAATGGACTTGTCCAAGAAGGAGAAATAGCCCAGATCCATAACGACCCATTCGCACCTGGACAGTCAAAGTCTACGTTGACCGGATGAAAGGCCAATAAGCCAAGAGAAGCCCAAACGCAGGACAGACAACTTGCTTTCAAGACAATCAACTCTTCCGTTGACCGAAAGTATGACCAGTTGACCGTTTATAGACCAGGCCTCAAGTGGGCCAAGCCCAGATTGGCCCACACGTCCGTTCTCGACCAGCAATGGTCTTCTCCTATGATTTCACACCTTCAATAGAAGGCAATGTCTATTATAACGGTTATCGACAGATTTAATGTGCATCCCTAAAGGAATGTGTCAGAATCCTTTTCCTGTCTACTAAAAACCCTAACAGTTACCGAATATAGAAGGAAAGCCATCAAATCAACGACTGTTACAGCCATAAATGCTCCACACCAGTAAAGGCAATGATCTGGATAGAGCGCGGGAATCAAACCCTTCTACACAAGAAAGACAACCCACTACAGTGGCTATAGAAGGCCATGAAATTCTCACTTTAGAACACGCTCTCAATTATTTGCAAAAGCCTTCTATTGCCACGCTGTAACGCTTTCGGCATCATAACGCACTCTCTCTACTACTACATTCCCAGGGAACATAGTACTTAGATATTTGGCTCCTTATAAGCAATGCAAGCCTCTTAGCTAACGAAAACACTCCCCCTGTCACGACCCAAGAATACAATATACGCAGGTCAAAAATAAAATCAATAATAATATTTCTATCAACCATAAAAAAATCTAATCTGGGCCTAACAATCTGAAATATATAAGACCCAACATAATAAAACCCGAACAAAACCTTATCGGATATAAATTTGGACAAATATAATACATGACTTGCTATCCAATATATAGTAAGGGAGGTATCCAAATATACAATTCTAATATTTCTCATACAAGGATCAGGGCCATCCTTCGACCATAAACAATAACTATAGTATATCCTCGGGATCAGAAATATACCAACATAAATATCTCCACTCACCGATAGAGATATGCCACGTTAGATCACATCTGAACTCCTATAAGCGTATCCATGATACTAGTCTGAAGGGATAAAATATGAAAACGTGAGCCTAAAACTCAACAAAGTATTGTATATATGTAAACAGTGCATATAAATCAGATGGATGGGATAAAAGTCACAACGGTGTCAAAATAAAATACAAGGTTCGTGAAATCTCTGAAAATGGAGGAAATATCTCGTATTAAATCATTATCCGTATAAAACAGTCACTCGGGATATAATCGTAATCAATAACGATCAGGTTAAATCTTATAGACAATATCATATTATATAATCCGAGTTCAATTACATAATCGTAACCGCCATCACATCCGTATGGGACACATACCATCGTCCAGATCTAAATCTCATATATCATATGCTAAAATCAAAGAAAATACCAAAACTAAAACATATAAATATAAAACATGTTTCGGAATTTAACACGTTAATACGTACGAGATATTCCTATCGCCCATCTTTGGGACAAACCACGTATCTTAAGTCGTAATCTACGCAATACATGCAGAAATATAAAGTATACACGATATCGAAGAATCAAATATCAATAATACCAACTTGAGAAAGAGTAATCCTCATGCGGTAACTACGGTTATATCGGTTACGATTTAGGCCAGTAGCTCAAGGCCATCTATATACTCTATCTCCTATAGATTAGGGACTTAATCACTATATTTTACCACCTATGACTTTAGATGCAATCTCAAGTTTTAATTATATATTAGGACGTCCGAATATATTATTTCATCAATTTCTTACAATAGTTCCCATTTAAATACACAGTAGGGTAAGTCAGCTACTAAACGTCTCAACCTTCCTTCCGGCGGAGGTGGCTATATCATATACGTCTCCATCGAGATTAAGCCTCCCCGTCGGGAGTGGTACCAATATCTCATGGCTCGGATCACATAGAACGACCCATCGGGACTCAGACCGCCGTGGTCCTGTAGTGACCTCGCCCCCGACAACATACGTGTTGACTGACGCACGGCCTGATTCATGGTTCCAAAACATACGAATACACAAATATATATACACTGTCCGGGTATTCAAAAATTATCTAATCATAAATACCCATATAAAACTACCGCACGACAAGTAAAATATACATGTATGTATATAATTAATAAATTTGGTGTATATAAAAAT
>JAODPA010013540.1:0-13394 GCA_025585075.1 Nepenthes mirabilis
GTATATTTTCCATTTACTTTTCATTTACTCCATGTGAACAGTAATAGCATTTTGTTAAGGGGCCCGATCATTGTGAACGGATAGAACTTCATGAGATCGATTATTCGGCTATTACGTATGCATGGTAGGGATGTGGTGATTCATTCTTTAGACTTTCATTTAGGATATTCTTTCATCATCAAACATGGCTTATGTGATCTTCGTCTTTTGGATGGATATTGGAACGATAATTCTATTAATGATCATAGTACAACAACTAGTGAGTATGAGAATACTTGCCTCGATGTGCTCCATATTTTCTCCAACTAGCTTGAGCTCGGAATCGGCCTCGGGAGCCTTCATTTTCTTCCTTTTTCTTTGCGTGGCTCCCCCTTTGAATGAGAGTTTTGATCCCATAAATCACATTGACCATTTTTGTACTAGGCTTTCAAAACTCGGAGGACGCTGCCCTATATCACTATTTCCCTTTAATATTAAATAGAGATGCAATAATTTGGATCTATAGAGTAAGAATGAATTCCATCAAGATATTTTAGAAATCAATTGATTAGTTTTTATCTCACTTTTCCTCCAATCAGAAAGAAGAAAAATAGCTTCAACACCATATTCAGGTCAAGTAAGCTCCTATTGAGAGTCTTAAGCATTTCCTTAACTGCTTTGATGCTAAAGCTCAAAGCATATTAAAATTCACTAATGAAGCAAAATTGAATACTTTTATAGTGACTATCAAACCCAATAACATTTTCAAATTGTTGATCCAGCAAAACCCTAAGATATTCTTAGAGGTAAAAGAAATTACTAAGGCATACATCACAGCAGAGGAAGCCAGTGATGAAAAGAGGTTAGAGCGATTGGACTACGGATCTCAACTTGGACAAACCTAAAGGTGGAGAGCTGAGGAACCATAATAACCAAGCCAAGAACTTTTGAAAGCAGCAACAAACTAGCCCCGATGCACTCTGAATGTTCAAGCCAATGTATCTCATGCCTCAGTAATTCTTGGACAAATGTCCAGATGTAGGTTCAAAATAAAGAACTTCTAAAGTGGCCCAAGTTAATCAAGATCCCAAAAGGGAGAGATCAATCGAAATGTTATTGCTATAGCTAATCTCTAGGTCATAGCATAAAGGATTGTAGAACATTGTAAAAGGAGATTAAGGCTTTGGTCTAAGCAAGGTACCTCAAAAAGTACCTACAAAACTCAGAGCCACCCAAAAAATAAACCATAATGGAGAAGAGCCACGTAAACAACCACATAGTCAAATGGTAGTCAAAGCCATGAGCATGGTGTCAATATGATCGACAAGGGTCACGACTCAAGAGCAGTCAGAAGAAGCTTTCCCTAATAAGAGATATGAACTAAGGTTAGGAAAAGAAGTCATTAGTTTTAGTGATAGTAATATGACTTATGTAAGTTTTTTTTTATTGTGACTTATTTGTCCTATTGACACTCATTTCAAATGGGTTTCAGGATTACCTAATAGATTTTTATTCATAAAGGAAACTAAAGGAATATTCTATATTTTGATGCATTTATGAAGATAAAGCTAAAATATCATCAAATAAATTCTTTGGATATTAAACAATTTGGATAATGAGTAGGTCCAAGTAAATGAGATGATAAAATCTTGAAGTCATAATGGGAATCCATCCTTGGATTGTATTTAACTACTTGACCTTCCTAGTAGTAAACCTACCATTAGTTTATAATGTTATCCTAGGTCCCTTATGCTTGGCCACTTTCAAGGTAGTCACCTTTACCCCATACCTAAAAGTAAAATTCAAAATGGAGTAAGGGATCAGAGAGGTAAGTGAAGACTATAATATAGGAAGAAGTTGTTACTTATCCCAAATTAATGACCTAGCTCTTCCTCAACTGACCGATGAGTTTAACTTTAGAGATGAAATGTCTTTACAGCAAAGTCAGCCTACGGAGGTGCCAATCAGAATCCCTGCATACCTTAAAGGTCCAAACAAATAAGTCAAAATAAATCCTACCTTATATCTGAATGTAAAGCAAAGTCTAATAGACTTTCTACAGGGCAATTTAGACATTTTTACTTGATCATCAATAGATATGCCAAAAAAATACTGACAAATATCATAGTTCACAAGCTGAGTGTCATTGTGGGGGCATAAACTCATTTGACAAAAAAGATAAAATTATTCCATAAAGAAAAGATAGAGGCCATACGGGAAGATGTCAAAATTTTAATAAATGTTGGTTTCATCTAGGAAGTAAAGTATCTTAATTGGCTCTCTGACATGGTCTTAGTGAGAAAGATTAATGGAAAGTGGAGGATATGCATTCTTACAAACGTGAATAAAATATATCTCAAAGATATTTTTTCATTTTTAAGAATACTTTAATCAATAAAATTTATGTCAAGTTATTTGCTACTAGTTTTATAGATGATTATTATAGGTACAACCAAATCCAAATAGACTTAAAAGATCAAAAAATAACTTCTTTTATAACTGATTTGGATACATACTGTTACAAGGTCATATCTTCGGATTGAAAAACACTAGAGTCACCAATTAGAAATTTATAAACAAAATGTTTGAGAAATAGGTTGGTTATGACATAGAAGTATACGTAGAAGACATACTATAAGAGAATATTTAGAAATAAACACATTAAAGATTTGGAAGAAACTTTTGATATATTTTGGATTTATTGAATGAAATTGAACCCTACAAAGTATGTGTTTAGTATTGTCTTAGAAACATTCTTAGGTTTTATAATCTTTCAGCGTGGCATTGAAGCTAACTTAGAGAAAAGTCAAGGCCACTATGGATTTAAAACCTGTGACAGAATAGATTTTTTTTTTTTACATTCTGCCAACGACCTTCTGGAACTGATACCAAGGCTTCGATGATCCGATCCGGGCCGGTCGTGCATACCAATCAAAGGATCACAGATATCATCTAGGACCCATACACGATATCCATAAAATGTATAACGGAAGCCAATCTATTAACCTGTCGAAGCATTTACATTCATCTTCATAAAACTCATTTATGCATACATAGTCATAAATATCCAATTACAACAATTTATATATTTCAGCTGAATCATCACAATAAGTCCGCTTCTTCCGGATAACTTAAAATGTGCTTCCACGTCCTTAGAATCATTTGGACGGAGCTCTAGTCACTCCCTTTCATCCGGTATAAATTCTATAGTTTCATCTGGAAGGAAAAAAAACAGAAAACAATAAGTCGGAGCTCAACAAGGTACATGCAGATCTTCCATAAAATGTTTATACTATAAGGCGGATATAGATACATATGCAGTATGAATATTACAAAATAACAGTTGATCGGACAGATACATATGCAGCAAGAATAAAACAACAGTTGACCGGACAGATATATAAACAGTATGGATTTTATAAAACACAGTTGATCGGACAGATACATAAACAGCATGGATTTTATAAAACACAGCTGACCAGACAGATACATAAGCAGCATAGATTTTATAAAATACAGTTGACCGAACAGATACATAAATAGCATGGATTTTATAAAATAATAGTTAATCGGACAATACATGTAAGGTAGTCAGGAAGGTCGGAGCAGTTAAATTCTGGAAATTGGAACAAAAAATAGAGTCGGTCATATTATAAAAATTTCTCTTCTCTTTTATTTTTATTGGTAAAGGACCTCACTAGTAGATGAGGCAACAATCGAAGATAGATTGTGCACATCTCCTCACAATTACGGAAATACCTCCTTGTACAAAATTTCGATGACGGCTCTCACTTTCTGTTTGTACAAAGCCCCGATGACGGCTCTCACTTTCCTCATTGTACGAAGCCCTGAGGATGACTTCCTTTCGTTATCCTCGATTACCACTATAATGTTCTAAGATATGCCGGAGAACTTTATCTCCCAGTGTTAAAGTCCGATCTTATTTATTTTGTCATAAGGCTGGTTCACTTCTTCTTTAGTTCACAATCCGGACATGCACAAAACTTTCGGTCGTTATAATACAAGCCGATTTCAAATTCATCTTTCTTATTCCGGTTAAGTATAAAGATTTTCAGTTGATATGAAATCGGTTTCAATCCATAAAATTCATTTGGGTCAATAATCATAACATTATGATTCAAAGCCGGTTTACTTTTCCATTCTTATGCAATCCAAGTTCAATCATAAGTTGAGCAGAAAACGGAAAGTAGAAAGCAACGAGTATGAAATAACCATGAAATCAAAATTATATTTTTAGTCCAATCGTAGGGCAAGTATAACGTCAGAGATGCAGTTTATCAAGTAGTAATTAAAACAGTGAGTTTAATATACCATGTGCTGAAGTATTAGAACACTTGTAATTTTCTTAAAGGCCGGGACTCAAAAACAGAGATAAAACATGAGTTTAAAAAGAAGCTACACTTGCATTTAAGTACTACTGCAATTTAAGCATGAAAAACGGGGGTACACTTTCCTGACTGTTGACCGTCCACTCCGACTGACTTGAAATTTTTCTCCTTCTTCACTCCTTACCTTCCTTGTCAGGGATTTTCACACCCTCAATTAGAGCTCAGTATATAAAGAGGAGTTAGATGGAGTAAGTGAAGCGGGTTACCTATTTGGAACTTTTCTTCATGGGCTAGGTGGGAGTGAGTAGGGTAAGTTACCTACTTGGTAGTTTTATCTAGAAGATCAACAGGGTAGTTTACTTGCTCTGATTAGATTGGAATTTAGTTGGGATCTAACGACAAAGTTGGCCCTTGTCTTTTGAATTTGGTGGTTAATTCTAGTTGGTCAACATTTTCTTCAAAGTCGGTCAACTTTTCTATTAGTCAACTTTTTCTGTCAACGTTTCTTACTCTAATCGAGCCAACTCTTACTCTAATCGAGCCAACTTTTACTCAAAGTCGGCCAATGTTTCTTTTTCTTATTCAAGGTTGGTCAATATTAAAAATCGGTCAACCTTTCGGTCAACCTTCTGGTCAACCTCTTAACGCCGGTCAACGTCTTGTCACCAGTCAACGTTTTAACGCTGGTCAACGTCTTGACACCGGTCAACGTCCTGACACCGGTCAACATCTTGACGCTAGTCAACGTCTTAACACCGGTCAACATCTGATTGCCATTATTTTCGGTCTACCAGTGGTGTAAGGCTACTCCGATTTAAGTTGAAATTAAAACACTCTGATTTTTAAGTAGCAATATTTTTTTTAATTTCGGGACCTTACAATTCTCCCCTACTTAAAGAAATTTCGTTCCTAAAATTTTAATAAAGTTACATACCTTAATCAAACAAGTGGGGATACTTACTCTAAATTTCTTCTTCTTGTTCCCAGGTAACTTCCTCCAGTGAGTGATTTTTTTAGAGTACTTTTACCAAAGGGACCGTCCTTGTATGTAGCTTTTGTTATTTTCGGTCGAGAATTTGTAGTGGCTCCTCGACGTAGGATAAATCATTGTTGATTTTCAAGAGTTTGAATTCAATTATATGTGTAAGATCATAAATATACTTCCGGAGTATGGATATATGGAACACGTCATATACTTCTGTCAGACTTGACGACAGTGCCAATCTATAAGCCACTTCTCCGATTCTTTTCAGAACCTCAAAGGGGCTAATGAATCGTGGCTTAAGTTTACCCTTCACTCCAAATCGTAATGTCTCCTTGGATGGTGAGACTTTTAAAAAATAAAATCTCCTACCTCAAAACTCAATTTTGTTCTCCTTTTATCCGCATAACTTTTCTGTTTACTTTGAGCGATCCTCAAATTACTATGGATCAGTTTTATTTTCTCAACCGTTTCCCTTACGATCTTCAAACCTAAAATCCTTCTATCTCCAATCTCTTCCCAATGAATCGATGACCTACATTTTCTTCCATAGAGAGCCTCAAAAGGCGTCATGCTGATACTAACCTGATAACTGTTATTATAAGCAAATTCTGTCAGTGTCAGTTAAGTATCCCAGGTGCCTTTCATTTCTAATACACAAGCCCTCAACATATCCTCAAGAATTTGTATAGTTCGTCTAGACTGACCGTCCGTCTGAGGGTGATAAGTAGTAATAAATTTTAATTCGGCCCCGACTCTTTATGCAAAATTTTTCAAAACCTTGAGACAAAATGGGATCCCTGTCAGATACAATGGAGGCAGAAATTCTGTGTAGTCTCACGATCTCGTTCACATACAGTTGTGCTAACTTATCACGTGAATAGGTCATCCTGATTGCCAAGAAGTGGGCTAACTTTGTTAGCCGGTCAATTATAACCCAAACGGCATCGTGATTTCTAAGAGTCTTAGGCAGTCCCATATAAAATTCGTAGCAATATCTTTCCATTTTCAGCTCAGGATCAGCATTGGCTGTAGCAACCCAGAAGGTTTTCTCCTTTTCGCCTTCAATTGCTTGCATATGAGGTATTTTTTCACATAGGCCATGATATCCCTCTCCATGTTCCTCCACCAAAAAGTTTTCTTCCAGTTTTGATGCATTTTATTTGTTCAGGAGTGGATTGTATATCTAAAGCGATGGGCCTCCCTCAGAATCTTTTCTTTTAACTCATTATCGTCTGGTACACATAATCGGTCTCTAAACGTCAAAGCCCCGTCCGTTCGGATACTGAACTGAATTCGGGACTCTTTACTCAAGTCACTTGCAATTTCTATAAGAAACGAATTATTAACTTGCTTTTTTCTAACTTCACTAATTATCTTAGGCTGGATTTGAAGATAGGATAGGAGCATCCTATTGCCCTTAGCATATCGTCGGACATTATATTGCTTCAGATAGTCTAATAATTCCATTTGCTTGATTTGTAGTTGTGCCACAATCCCTGTTTGTCAACTTAATGCATCCGCAACTACATTAACCTTTTCAAGCTTATACAGTATCTCACAGTCGTAATCCTTTAAGAAATTAAGCCACCTTCTTTGCCTCATGTTAAGCTCCTTTTAGGAAAATAGATACTTGAGGCTTTTGTGATCAGAATACACAAGAAATTTTTTACCATACAGGTAATGCCTCCAAATTTTTAAGGCGAATACTACAGCAGCCAGCTCTAGATCATGGGTAGTGTAGTTCTTTTCATGCACCTTCAATTGTCTAGACTCGTAAGCTACCACTCTACCACGCTGCATCAATACACATCCCAAGCCTGCCTGAGAGGCGCCAAGTACACCTCATAATCTCCTGATCCTTCTGGAATTACCAATACTGAAGCAATAGTCAGGCGATCCTTTAGCTCCTGAAAGCTCTGATTACACTACTCTGTCCATTCGAATTTATATTCCTTTTTCAGTAATCGAGTCAGGGGCATAGCAATCTGTGAAAAGTTTTTCACAAATTGCCGGTAGTAGCTCGCCATGCCCAGAAAGCTTCTAACCTGGGTTACAAAAGTCGGCCTATTCCAGTTAGTAACAACCTCTACTTTATTTGAAACTACAGAAATACCACCGTCGAAAATTATATGTCCTAAGAACATTACCTTCTCTAGCAAGAATTCACATTTTTCTAACTTTGCATATAACTTTTCCTCACTGAGCACTTGGAGTACTATTCTTAGATAAGTTTTATGCTCTTCATAGTCCTTTGAATAGATTAAAATATCGTCAATAAAAATCACCATAAATTTATCCAGATATTACCTGAATACTCTATTCATCAGATCCATTAAAGCAACATGGGCATTTGTAAGCCCAAAGGGTATAACAACGAACTCATAGTGACAGTATCTTGTTCGAAAAGTAGTTTTGGCCACATCTTCCGGCTTAATCCTCAACTGATGATAACTGGACCTTAAATCAATTTTTAAGAACACCTGAGATCCTTACAATTGATTCAAGTCATCAATACACGGCAGAGGATACTTATTTTTTATTGTGATTTTATTCAATTCACGATAATCAATACAAAGCCGCAACGATCCATCTTTCTTCCTTACAAATAATACCGGTGCTCCCTAAGGAGACACACTCGATCTGATAAAATCCTTGTCTAACAGTTTCTATAATTGTAATCTTAGCTCTTTTAATTCAATAGGAGCCATTCTATAACGGGCCTTAGAAACTGAACTGACGCTGAAAATGATAGAGATCTCAAACTTAATCTTTCGATGTGAAGACAATCCAGCCAACTCCTCAGGAAATACATCCTCAAAATCATGGACGACTAAAATATCCTTAGCCGGCACCTTATGACTTCCAGTGGTGCAGGCATAAGCCAAATAAGTTTTACATCCACTTTTCACCAGACGTTTGGCATGCAAGGCCGAGATCAATATCGGCATTTCTTTTTTTCTAATGCCTTGGAAGAAGAAGGTTTCCATCCCAAGGATGTTAAAGTAAATCCTCTTTATAAAGCAATCAATGGTGACATGGTTCTTAGCCAACCAATCCATTCCCAAAATCACGTCAAAACCTCCTAGGTTTAGTAACACCAAATCCGCAATTAGACGTTGCCCACCTACTTTCATCATGCACCCAGGATGCATAATATCAATAGTTACAGGGAATCCAGTAGGGGTACACACCGAAAATTCGTAATCCAATATATAAGGGGTAGTGGCGATAAGGCACGTAAATCTTGGAGAAACAAAAGAGTGGGTAGATTCCGAGTCAAATAAAATAGACGCAGAAATTTCATAAATAGAAAGAGTACCTTCCACAACATTTGGCGATGCCTCTGGTTCTTGGATAGTCACTGTAAAGGCCTTAGCCGGAAAAGTAGGCTTTCTCCCCTCTAGTCTCGGGCAATCCTTGATCAGCTGGCCCTACTGTCCACATTTGAAACAAGCTCCCATCATTTGACGGCACGCCTGCCCCGGATACATTCTCCAACAGGTGGTGCAGTGTGCAACTATCATCCTCAAATCAGCCATTGACTGAGCCGGCACAACACCCTTTTTCTTCTCAGTCGTCCTTGTCTTCTTGGACAACCCAAAAGATCCCCCAGCAGATCTGCCACTAACACATGTCTGGCTAGCTGCCCTTTTTGTGTAAAATTTCTCTATCTCCACCTCCTGTACGTAAATGACTGCCCTGTCTAGTTTATCGACATTCGTCTTAAGCTTTAATGTGGACAGTTATTTCTGAATATCATCCTGTGGTCCTTGTTGAAACCTCTTTGCCTTTCTTAATTCGTCTTCTACATAATAAGGCGAGAATCGGGACAGCTCGATGAATTTAGCATCGTACTCAGTCACCAATATACTTTCTTACCTTAATATCATGAACTCCATCTCCTTTTGATCCCGCAGACTGGACAGAAAGTATTTCTCCAGAAAGGCTTCCTTGAACATATCCCAAGTGATTATCTCGTCGGATATTCCTAGCACTTTCTTCCTCCTGCCCCACCAGCTGTCCGCGTCGCCCTCCAATTTATACATAGCGAAGGTGACCTTCTCATGGTCCGTACACCCAATCACTACAAATATTTTCTTCATCCTCTTAAGCCATATATCAACTTCTGTCGGATCAAATTTTTCCAAAAAGCCCGGCGCTCCCTCTGCCGTGAACCGATTATACGTGGTTGGAGCCAGGATGGCCGGAGCTGGCTCGGTTGCAGGGACCGGAGCCATATGTTTGTGCTCGACAGACTCCACTACGTTGGTCATTCTTTCCAATAAGTCTATATAGGCGGCCTCCCGATCATGGGGTGTGTTACGGCAATTCCTTCTTACTCTTCCACTAGCCATCCTAAAATCAAAATAGGTACAATAATATAATCCTAAAAAGTATCCATCAGCTCATTAAAATTAAACTTAGGCTAGGTTTCAAGCTTTATTAGGAGTCTAGTTACCTCATTTACCTTGGCCTACCTTTTTACGAAAATTTAGTACGAGGACTCAAACCTATGCTTCCGTACTTTTGATTGATCAACTCCTAAGGCATCTCATCTCTCTGATACCAATTGTGACGGAAAAATTTTTTTTTTGCATTCTGCCAGTAACCTCTCGGAACTGACACCAAGGTTTTGGTGATCCGGTCTGAACCGGCCGTGCATACCAATCACAAGCTCATAGATGTCATCTAGAACCCATACACGATATTCATAAAATATGTAACGAAAGCAAATTTATTAACCTGCCAAAATATTTACATTCATCCCCATAAAACTCATTTATACATACATACTCATAAAGGTTCAATTACAACAATTTATATATTTCAGCTGAATCAACACAATAAGACCGCTTCTTTCGGGTAACTCAAAATGTGCTTCCAAGTCCTTAGAATCATTAGGACGGAGCTCTAGTCACTCTCTCTCGTCTGGCACAAGTTCTATAATTTCATCTGGAAGGGAAAAAAATAGAAAATAGTGAGTCGGAGCTCAACAAGGTACATGCAAATCTTCCGTAAAGCGTTTATACTGTAATGCGAATACAGATATATATGCATCATGAATATTATAAAATAATAGTTGACCGGACAGATACATATGTAATAAGAATAAAACAACAGTTGACCGGACAGATACATAAACAGCATGGATTTTACAAAACACAGTTGACCAGACAGATACATAAGCAGCGTGGATTTTATAAAACACAGTTGACCGGACAGATACATAAATAGCATGGATTTTATAAAATAACAGTTGACCGGACAATACATGTAAGGTAGTCAGGAAGGTTGGAGCAGTTAAATTCTGAAAATTGGAACAAAAAATAGAGTCGGTCATATTATAAAAATTTCTCTTCTCTTTTATTTTTATCGGTAAAGGACCTCACTAGTAGATAAGGCAACAATCGAATATAGATTGTGCACATCTCCTCACAATTACGGCAATACCTCATTGTACAAAATTTCGATGACGGCTTTCACTTTTTCTTTGTACAAAGCCCCGAGGACGGCTCTCACTTTCCTCCTTGTAAAAAGCCCCGAGGACGATTTCCTTTCATTATCCTTAATTACCACCATAATATTCTAAGGCATGTCGGAGAACTTTATCTCCCAATGTTAAAGTCTGATCTTATTTATCTTATCATAAGGTCAGTTCACTTTTTCTTTAGTTCACAATCCGAACGAGCACGAAGCTTTCGATCGTTATAATACAAGCCGATTTCAAATTCATCTTTCTTATTCCGGTTAAGTATAAAGATTTTCAGTTGACATGAAACTGGTATCAATCCATAAAGCTCATTTGGGTCAATAATCATAACATTATGATTCAATGCTGGCTTACTTTTTCATTCTTATGCAATCCAAGTTTAATCATAAGTAGAGTAGAAAACATAAAGCAGAAAGCAACAAGCATGAATTAACCATAATGTCAAAATTATATTTTTAGTCCGATTGTAAGGCAAGCATGACGTTAGAGATGCAGTTTATCAAGTACTAGTTAAAACGACGAGTTTAATATACCATATGCTGAAGTATTAGAACACTTGTAATTTTCTAAAAGGTCGGGACTTGAAAACAGAGGTAAAATCTGAGTTTAAAAAGAAGGTACACTTGCATTTAAATACTACTTTAATTTAAGCTTAAAAAACAGAAGTATACTTGCCTGATTGTTGACCACCCACTCCGATTGATTTAAAACTTTTCTCCTTCTTCACTCCTTACCTTCCTTACCAGGAATTTTTATACCCGTCCCTCAATTGGAGCTCAGTATATAAAGAGGAGGGGTTAGGTGGAGTAAGTGGGGTGGGTTACTTGGTACTTCCCTTCAGGGGTTAGGTGGGAGTAAGTGTGGTAAGTTATCTACTTGGTACTTTTATCTAGAAGGTCAATGGGGTTGTTTACTTGCTCTGATTAGATTGGGATCTAGTTGAGATCTAACGACAAAGTTGGCCATTGTCTTCTAAATTTGATGGTTAATTCTAATTGGTTAACATTTTCTTCAAAGTCGATCAACTTTTCAATTGGTCAACTTTTTCTATCAACGTTTCTTACTCTAATCCAGCCAACTTTTACTCAAAGCCGGTCAATGTTTCTTTTTCTTATTCAAGATTGGTCAATATTAAAAATCGGTCAACCTTTCAGTCGACCTTCCAGTCGACGTCTTGATGCCAGTTAACGTCTTGACGCCGGTCAACATCTTGACATCGGTCAACATCTGATTGCTATTATTTTCGGTCTACCAGTGGTGTAAGGCTACTCCGGTTTAAGTCAAAATTAAGACACTCAAATTTTTAAGTAGCAATATTTTATTTGATTTTGGGACCTTATAGAACCACTAAGGTCAGTCGAAGATATGCAATGGCTTATTGGATGATTGAAGTCATTTATTGTGATTCATGGCTAAACCGGCAAATAAATACATACTATTTTTCAAGTTTATAAGAGGAGCCAAAATAAATGGACTTTGATAAACATATGAATGCCAACAAGCCTCCCGGGGTTTAAAGAGGCATCTAGCACATCCATCCTACTAACCCCTAGAGACAGTGAAGATTTGTACTTCAATTTGACAATATCAAATATGGCCCTCGGTGTCGCCTTGGTCTAAGAAGAGTTAGGGCTTTAGAGATTAGTATACCATGTTAGAAAAATCTTGATTGTTTCAGAAACCAAATATAATCATATTGATTAAAATTGCACTGGCATTACTCCTCATAGCTAGAAAACTTTAGTCCTACTTCTATGCTCACAAGATAGTGGTCTTAATCGATTAACCTCTAAGTAAGATCCTCCGGAAGACAAATGTATCTGGACATCTAATTAAGTGTTTTATAGAACTAGATGAATTGACATAGAGTTCCAAACTTAACCTTGAGTAAAAAGCTAGTCTCTTGTGAACTTTATCATAAAAAATAGACCAGGAAAGAAGAACTAGTGGAATCTCCCCTTGATCCAATAGTGTTGGACCATTCACATTGATGGGGCATCATGTCAAATAAGAAGCGAAGCGGGGGTAAATCTAAACTCTTTGATGGATATATAGTTCAAAAACTCCATCACATTTGGGTTTCTGACAACCAATAATGTGGAGGAGCATGAAATTCTCTTAACTAACTAAAGTTAAGTAGAGAGTGTACATCAAAAACTTAACAATATACAATGATTTTGAGATGCTGGTCACTCAAATGCTAGCAAAGTTCAAAGCTAATCAACTGGACTTGGCAAAATACATGAGCAAGACTCAGATTCTCCTATCATTCCTCAACAAGTATGAAATCATCCATTTCCTACAAAGAAAATTGGAAAGTTGATCATCTCTCCCAAGATGACAACTTTAGAAAGTCCAAAACAATAAACCTAAGATATGAAAGAGATTCCTCAAAGACCTAGTATCAAAAAGTAGGATGACACTCTCCAAGTTTTTGATGAGACTAGTTGGATGAGTCTTTACCTAGAATATTTGTAATACCCGAATCTTGGTTCGGATTAATTTAATATTAATTATAATTTTGGGAAAATTGAACGTGATAAAATTTATTAAATATTGAAAAATCTTTAGAGGATATTTGTATCGGTTG
>JAODPA010013541.1:0-31954 GCA_025585075.1 Nepenthes mirabilis
AGTGATTTTATTTATTTATTTAAAAAATCTAACTTATAAAATTTGAAATTATTTAAAAATAAAACCAAATAGAACATTAAATTTGGTTCACCCAATTGCAAAGAATTCAAACTCCGGCTAAACAGTCTGGTAGTGTAGCGCGTGTACTGCCTGGAATAAAATCTGTATTTGTTATGGCCGCAGAAATTAGGTTTCCCTTTCTTTTTTCTTCTGCCCATACAACGGTATATAGATATTTGAAAAGGGTGAGAATGCGATAAGGGAGGAAGACGACGGTCTTCCCATCTCCCTCTCTCTCTCTCTCTCTCTCTCCATTCTCTTTCATCTTCCTCTCTCTTAATAATTTGATAGTTTTTTGATGCAAATCCGTACTCTTTCTGACAACGACCACTGAAAGATGGGGGCACATGCCTGCTGTCATTTCAGTGGGAGCATCAGCGGAGCAACGCACGGCCACGATTCATTGCGTACGAACTTCCCTGCGGTCCTGATTTCTCCTTCCCATAAACATGCACAACTCCCCTCATTTCTGAAAGTCTCTCTCTTCCTCTGTCACTCTCTCTCTCTCCCCCTCTCCCCCCCCTCCATCTTCTCTCCTCTGCTATCAGGTCCAGCTAGGTCGGTGTTGCTTATAAGTCTCTGCGACACAACGCTTTCCCCCTTTTTTTTCTTCTTCTGGCTGTCTTTGCTCTCAACTCTTGATGCGATGTCGCTCTCAGTTTCCATGAGCGAAAGCGATCCGAGCTCATGAGAGATTTATCCTCGTATTACCGCATGAAAAAAGTGCTTTCATCATGCTTTTTTTTTCCTGCTTGTGAGGTTTGAATTTTTTTTCACTTTTTTTTGTAACTATTTTTTTCCTCGCTGTTTGTATTTTAATCTTCCAAATAGTTGATTCTATATGAAGAGGTGAGTGTAGATTGTGATGTGAACTTTTGGATTCCCTTTTTGCTTTCTTGAAAGCTTGAGGATTAATGAAAGGAGGTAATGTGGTTGCAATTGAAAAGCAGTGGAGTTTTGTTGGGAAGAGTTTGGATATGTTGGAGTGGGAAATTTTGAAGCTGGGTATCGGTGAGGATTCTTGAAGGTAGAAAAAAGTTGTGATATGAAGCTCTCAACATCAGGGTTGGATCAGCCGGGTCATGAAGGTATCTACTTTTCTATTCCACTGATCTCCGCTAATCTCTAATTTCGTAGATATACAGCTAATGTCATTGCAAATTTGGTTTATCAGCTTTAATTTCTTTTTCCATGCAACTGTTGATTTCGAATTTACTTGTATGTCCCTTGACGGTGTGCCAGCACAAGGATCTCGAGGTTTCTATTTTTTTTTTATTTTTTTTGGTAATTAAGGATCTCAAGGCTGCTCGAAATTAAAAAAGAAAAAAAAATCAATACTTATTATTTGCTTCTTCCGTTTGTTTTGTATTATGAAAACAAACTAGGAGGAGAAAAGAAGTGTTTGAATTCCGAATTATGGCATGCCTGTGCCGGCCCTCTGGTGTGCCTGCCAACTTCTGGGAGTCGGGTGGTTTACTTTCCTCAGGGTCACAGCGAGCAGGTTAATTAATTGCAAAGCTTATTTTTAGTTTCACTCATCTAATTGCTTTCTCCACTGTGTGAATAGATTCGCAAGTTCTTAACTTGGTCAATTTGAAACTCAGGTTGCTGCCACAACCAATAAGGACGTTGATGGCCACATACCCAATTATCCAAACTTGCCTCCACAGTTGATCTGCCAACTCCACAATGTCACCATGCATGTTTGTTCTATGCTCCTGTGCTTGAGTTAACTATAATACAGCTAGGGTAATGGTTTTTGGGTACACACAGTGCAGGGGAAGGGGGAATGAATTCTCGATCTCTCCCTCTTTTGGGGAAAGTTATGCCATTACACCGACTGGTGAGCTAGTCATAAAGAGAGGAAAGGGTATCACTTGTAAAGTGCTGAAATTCTGTTTCTTTCGATTGCAGGCTGATGTGGAGACAGATGAAGTCTATGCTCAGATGACCCTGCAGCCTTTGACACCGGTATATTTACTTACATTTGCCCTACTTATGAAAATGTACTTGACAACGATCTATTGAAGGTTCAATAGCAGAATCAATCATTTATTTTGATGGATGCACACAGCAAGAGCAGAAGGACATGTATCTTCCAGTTGAGTTAGGGATTTCAAGCAGGCAACCCACCAACTATTTCTGTAAAACATTAACAGCCAGTGATACAAGTACACATGGAGGATTCTCTGTTCCACGCCGTGCTGCTGAAAAAGTTTTCCCACCACTGGTAATGTCTTTTATTTGATTTCTTATCTGATTGTCACAATGATTTTATTTTTATTTTTATTTTTTAATTCTGTTTTGACTGCTTCATGTAGGACTATTCTCAGCAGCCACCTGCTCAGGAACTTGTGGCAAGGGATCTCCATGATGCTGAGTGGAAGTTTAGGCATATATTCCGAGGTGTGTTCTTTTTCTGATGTCTTCCTTTCTTTTGTGGCCAGAGGACCACTTGAAAGATTCTATCACGTAACTGGCAAGAACACATTCTTTAAACTACAGCTATTATTGTTAACACTAAACATAACCTCATATGCAGACTTTGTGAATTGGCGTTGCTAGTACCAACTAGCTTTACAGATTCCCCTGGCACATTGAGATCTTGGGATTAAATAGGACAACTTGAAGATTAAAGCAGATGTCACGCAGAGCATGAAAAGAAACTAAGGATAGTTGTCTTTATTTCAAAGTAGCACGATCTAATTAAAAATTTTCACCCAATTGAGCATGTCTAACATATTTTTTAACGATTGATGGATCGCTATAACTGAACTAGGAGTTGACACCTGCTTGCTTGCTTACGATTTTTTTCCACCAAGAATGCTTTTTAAAACTCTTTGACCTCCAAATTTGGAGCTCTGCAATATGGGAGGCCTCGTTTGCTGGACCACCTTGTGTATTAAGAAGGAAAGATAATGTGTATGCATTTTTTCCCAGATTAACCAAGATATATGGACGTAGAAATACTTATGTGGAAGATCTAAGAATAGAAGGAAGGGAATATAAAAGTAGTAATAATATTTTAGATGATAGATTTGTTTCAAACTTATTTCTAGGATCTTTGACTCAACTTTCCAGAGATGAGGAGGATGGAGAAATACAAGGTTTCTAATGAATTAACCCTAGAATATAAGGGTCCAAAAAAAGAACACGAGCATTAGGGAACACAACTTCAAATTTTTGTAAGTGGGTTTTGGTCTCTCAACTCCCTACAACTAAAAGAATTCATGCTTACTTAACCTAGTATCTCACAGACTCTTCTTACAAGATGTGTGACCTGTTTTCTTTCATTTTGTAAATAAGAACACGATGAGTAACTAAAAGATTGTTGATCAAGTTGGTGAAACCACCAAATTAACAACCATATATAGGAAAACTATGATCTGAATGTTTAAGCCTGTCACCTTTAGCTTAAGAGGAAGTAAAAAGCAATTCATAAATTTAATGGTGTGAAGATGGTGGTGAACCGTCTGGCCCTAGTTATCATCCTTGGCATTTAGTCCCTATTCGCCATCAGCTTAACGGGAAACTAGTAAGAAAGAAAACCGTGGAAGAATATCAACAGAGAGAAGAAATGAAGGGAAAAAGTGCCATGGTATCTCATAGGCTTAAATACTATCTCAATTAACTTTTTTTTTTCTTTGTTTTATTTGGGGGGTGGGGCAGGGGAGTAGTTGAGAGGGAGAAGAATAACCAGAATAATGGGCAAGGAGAGATATCTTAATATCCAGTTAGACAAATAGTGGAGAAAGTTTGAATTGTGTGTGTCAAAGGTGGCGAGACAGAAAGTGGCTGGGCCCAGCACCTGAGCGAGCCAGGTGAGTCGATAATGAAGAACTCAAGACTTCTGTAAGTATGAAAAAAGAATCAATAACATAGGATTTAGAAAAGTGGAATAGAATGCCACAACTTATATCCAAGTTGTGACAAAGATCTTAGTGGTGGATAATTCTGGCACAAAGGAAAAGGTTTAGTAATATCCAAGTTGCAAGTGATGGCTATAGTAAGAGAGCACATAGTTATAGTGATATAATAATTGAGCCTCTAATTGGCAGTAGACTTCTGGATGATTTAAAGATAATAAACAGTTTCAAGTTTGGCCAACTATAATGCAGGTGTAAGGACTTATTAATTTGCAACACCGTTTGGCTACTAAGTTGCCTGATAATATTGTTTGCTTGCTGCTTGAAAGTGCACACCAATTTACCATGAACGGGTTTATGTTGATGGAATGTAGTTGTAGCTACAAAGTAAGTTTGTGTTCTATGGCATTAATTTCTGCTTCCACAGTTTCAAAATAATGGGAAAATTCAACAGCTTAACAGAAACTATTGGGCCAGAGAATTGCACACGACTTGGAAACATGACGAGGAAAGTAATGACCACAGAAAGGATTATAACTTCCAGAAAAATGACCGAATGAATTGGTGATGCATATTACTTGCAGCTTGAAAAATGATCAAACACATACTGAACTGGTGGGCCTAGAGAAATGAGTCATTCAAGTGGGCAGGCTGAGTGGATAATAGCCAGGACATAAAGGGGCATGCTTTTTTCTGTGGAATTGACAGACTTGGCATAGTTTGAATGCATGTGCACCAACGGAATCATGCCCATTACACTTCAGGGGATTTGCAAGCCTATCAAACTTTATATAGATTCCTCCAGTTAAAATATTGCTTAGATTAGATCTGTTGAGAATTGAGACAATGTAAATCAAGAGAGGGAGGACTGGTTTCCAAAATTTTTGGATGATCTTCTATCACAACCTACACTTAACTAGAGGGACTTGTTTTTTTGGCCCATGGGATACATCTTGCTCATGTGAAAACATTTCTTAGTCATGTGTTTTTGATGAACAAATGTTTTTCTTTTTTTCCACTTTCATTAGGCACCATTTGACTTTAATTATGCAAAGTCAATGTCAGAAGGTATTATTTTGATGGGTTTTTGTGCCGGTTGCAAAGCCGCTTGGAGCTTTGCATGATATGCTAATTTTTTACTTTATATATATATATTTCAAATCTTTTGTTGCTTCATGCTCCATGATTTCCACTACTGGATTTTGCTGCATTTCCTCTTGTAGTAAGGGAAATAGGTTTGTTCCAACCTGCGCACCTTGGGAAGATTTTCATAGCTAGTGTGGATGTAGCATTCTCTTATTCTATTTGAATCTCCTATGCAAAAATAATATTTCTAAATTTAATATCTTGGAATGACATTCTACGGTAAGCATCATGGAGGAAAATATCGATATCTATATGTATTGGTCGTGTTTATATCGGTATTAGGCATATTGGACAATACAAATTTGTGTCAGATATATGAGAAGAAATATTTTTGAGAATTGTAAGTTGATGGATAGTTATTAGCAAAATATCTAATATATTTGCCGCTATTCTAAATGTCGATCGCTATATCATGATATATCGTCGATACGGCAACATATCACGATTTTACTATGGTGTCAAAAAATATTCCTATTGGAGGCCTTAACGTTGATATATATTAGCTGATATTTTTATTTATGGTAAGCATGAAAATATTCAACATATTATTAATAAGCTAACTATATTGTTAGCACCACTGAGGTATATCATAATGAAGGAATATATTGTGTGTTGGAAAGGCCTTCTGCAGAGAATGTATCTTTTGAAACTCATGGCTATATATATCTATGCATAAAGTGATTTAGAAGCACATAAAAGTATAGCAAGCCTATATGTGTGTGTGTATTATGTATGTATGTATGTATGCTTACAATATTGATTCTTTTTCTTTATGTTAAAATCTTGTAGAATATGTGATTTTTTAAAAAAATGAGTGGTGCTGGGTATCGACTAAAATAAGATCGATGCGACTCATTGATGCACGGGGCCCACAAAAAAAAACCTGTGAAGAGGTATGAATCGACCAAGTTGTTGGGCCCAGATCAGAAAGGCATCCGGAACTAATGGTTGGATTATCAAACAATTGAGTGACCAGACTCTGAAGAATGTAAAAGGTCGAAGTTTTGAATAACTTGATGGTCAATTAAATCAGACTGTTAAACCTGTTGAGTGGTTAAGTGAATAGAAGGGTCAACATAATTGGTCAGTGAAATCAAGCGAGCATTTAATATACTTAGCAGACATGAATTAAATTTATAAGTATAATAAATTGTTGAACTATTCAGCTCCCAGGAAGAACAATAGCTTAGACGATAAACAATTATCCATCTTTAGGAAATCGCCACTAATTGGCACATAAGGCTATAAATATGCCCACATCCTCTGAAAAGAGGAGAAAAAAGGAGAGCCATCTAGAGAACAAATACATTGCTTTCTTGTTACGTAGAAATTTTACAAATTTTGAAACCAAATCCTCAACCTTTGACTTTCTTAGGGCAAAGCCTTCCACATTGCACTCTCTATAGAGCCAAGTCCTCCATTGTTTTCAATATCATGCATCTACATTTCATTTTCCAATTTTCTGACTATTTAGAAAAGTTACTAATTTAAATATCGAAAGATATATCGGGGAGTGAGTCTTATATCTTTTGGCCTCTTATTGGCATTAAGGTGTGCAGGATCTGAATAAGAGTTTCAAAAGGTCCAACCCGACTCTATTTGGATTATTATTTAAATTTGAGGTACACATCATTGGTATTGTTTTGGGGGAATGAAATCAACCCATACATTCTTACCTAATTAAAATCAAACTTACTTGAAACTTTTTCCTCTCTTCGGCAAATTAACAAAAAATGGTGAACATAAAAACACATATACAGTTAAACCAACCACCTAAGGATGTCCCATTCCATAACATCATCCCAGAGGAAGGTAGTCACTAGAGTGCTCACTCATCGGTTAATTCGGATATTGGAGTTTTGGCTGCTTAGATACAAGGCATGTCAAAGATGCTGAAGTCATTATGGGACAAAGTTGAGGGCCGAACTCACATGGCTGAGGTCCTCTAATCGTAAGCGTCAACCTTGAGGAGGGGGTCGAAGGGAAAGAAAGTCATCTCAAAGTGGTGCCACTCCCAGCCAAAGACTTCGATGGCCCTGGAGGCACCCATCTACATTACTCCTTGGCTCGAAGGATGCATGAATTTTGAGGTTAGGGAAGAGTGTTTCGAGCAACAAAGTCCTCGATATATTTGGGATGTTGGACACTTATTAGTCTCAGAGGAAGCATCATGCGGTAGCATGCCCAAGACCCTCTTGGCTAGGCAGATATCGGGAGTTTTTGCTAATTATTTAAAGGCATTCCCCAATGCCAAAAGAATTGCCTCCATAACTGAAGTGGAGGAATGAATAAAAAGAATTGAACAATAGGTTTTTCGGGAAAATGCTATTGGGCAGACGATTGAACCAGGCCGTATAATATTTACGTCGAAAATAAAGAGGCATCAGCTCCCCTACAAATTTAAGATGCCAATGCTAAAGCTATATGATGGAAGAACTGATCCAATGGATCATTTAGACCACTTTCAAACATTGCCAAGTTTTTAGAATTTAGAGGATGCCACACTTTGCTTCTGCTTTCCAGATGTGAGAATTTGGTTCCATAAGTTAGGACCAAGTTTAATCTGAACTTTTCAGGATCTAGTGGATCAGTTCCTATCTCAATTTGCCTCTAGTTGAAGGAAAAAAAAGTAACTGTAGCACCTTATCTAGATCTAACAAGCCCCCAACGAGGGCCTAAAGCATTTTCTGGTTAGATTTAAAGTCAAAGCCAGGCGCATATCAAAGCTTACTGATGAGGTGAAGTCGAATGTCTTCATGGTAAAATCCAACTAGGTGGCTTTTTTAGATCTCTAGTTCAACGGGACGCTAAGACATTCTTTGAGGTAGAAACTATCACTCAGGCTTACATAATGGCAAAAAGGGCTAACAAAGTGAAGCGGCTAGAGCGTGGATTATGAGTAACATCTGGGATCAAAAGGTGGAGGAAAGAAGAGGAATGATGGAAATTCATCCACTCGGAATCATCGAAAGTAATGGAGAATCGAGTTAAGAGTTTGAATATAGTACAAGCCATTAAACTTCATGCCATTGAATGATACCCGAACAAACGTTATGATTAAAATTCAGAACAAAAAGTTTCTGAAGTAGCTCAGGCTAATCAAGAACTCAAAAGAAGGTGATCAATCTAAGTATTGGTTCTACCATTAATTTTCAGGATACAATTCGAAAGGCTACTAGATGCTTTAGAAGGAAATTGATATTATGATATTAAAAGGGTACCTCAAGAAGTACTCGTAGAATCCTAGGTCCATTCCAAGTAAAGATAATGATGATAAGGAGCAAACAAAGTAACCACGAAATTGAGTAATGATTAGAAATCATTAATATGATGTCAACTAGACCTGCCAACAAAAAAGTTTCAGATCATTAATATGATGTCAATCAGACCTACCAGCAAAAAGGTTTCAGATTATCTAGAGAAAGCTTCTGCTAGCAAGAGACAGAAATTAGGGATAGAAAATAATGTCATTAATTTTATTAACGACAAAATAACACGTAATTTCTTCCTATTCTAATCCTCTTGTTGTATCCATATTCATTTTAGACGAAGTCCAAGACTATTAACTTAAACAAGTATTTGTCGATAATAAAAGCTCAAGAGACATTTTTTATTTTGATGCATTCATTAAATCTCGGCTCAAAGCTGTCAAATGAAATCATCGAATGAACTGCTCTATAGGCTTGATAATAAATCGGTTCAAGTAAAGGGGATTGTACATCTAGGGGTTACAATGGGAACATATCTAAAAATAGCCTCCCATAGGCTAGTTTTTCTAGTTGCTGATCTTCCCGCGGTTTACAATGGTATACTGAATAGACCATGTTTAACAACATTCGGAGCGGGTTCTTCAATCCCATTTCTTAAAATGAAGTTTCCAACTAGATACGGGATTGGAGAAGTTACAAGAGACCAGGTCAATGGACAATACTGCTACTTAGCACAAATCAATAGATTGACTCTTCCACAACCAGTAGAGGAATTTGGCTTTTGGGACAAGGCCTCTCTTCAACAGGCTCATTTTGGAGAGGCAGCTTCCTAAATTCCTTGGAATTTAGCATACCCGAATAAATATGTTTAGATCAATTCTTTATTAAATTGAGATTTGAAACAAAAATTAATTGAGTTTTTGTAGAGTAATACGAATGTCTTTGCCCGGACTCGAGTAGACATGTTTGGCATTCCGATAGAAATGATGGTTCGTAAGTGGAGTCTCGTACTTGGGAACAAGCCTATTAGACAAAAAGGCGAAACTGCTCTATTGAAAAACTCATAGCAATGTGTGAAGAGGTTAAGAAATTAATAGATTCTGGATTCGTCAAAGAAGTGAACTATTTCGATTGGTTATCTATTGTCATCCTTATCAAAGAGTAATGGATAAAGGAGGATATGTGTCGACTTCACATATGTGAATAAAGCATACTTGAAAGATAGTTCTTACTTTTGAGGATTGATCAGTTGGTGGACGCAATATCCAAACACCAGCTGTTGAGCTTTATAGACGCTTATTCTGGACACAACTATATCCGGATAAATTTAGAAGATGAAGAGATGATCTCATTTATGACCAACTAGGGAACCAATTGCTATGAAGCGGTGCCATTTGGTCTGAAGAATGTTGGTGCAACTTATTAAGGCCCAGTAAACAAAATGTTCAAACAACAGATCAGAAAAAATATGGAGGTATATGTTGATGAAATACTTGTCAAAAGCATACTTACCAACAATCATATTAACAACTTTATCAAGGCATATGAAGTACTTAGGGCAAACCGAATGAAGTTAAACCTTGTCGAATGTATTTTCGGGGTAACTTTTGGTAAGTTCTTGGGATTTATTGTCTCACAACATAGGATAGAGGCAAATATAGAGAAGAATAAAGCAATAATGGAAATGAAACTGCCTTAGACTATTAAAGAGATCCAAAGGTTAACCAAGTGACATGCCGCTCCATCTCGATTTATAGAGAAGCCAACTAAGAAATATTCACCATTCTCTAAGGCATTGAGGGGAGTAAAGATAAACAGTTTCTAGTAGACAGATAAGTGCTAATAAGCTTTTCAAGAGTTAAAATAATATTTGGCACATCCATCTTGATTGACTTGTCCTAAGGAGGATGTAGAATTGTATCTTTATGTAGCCATTTTTGAAAAGGCTCTGAGTGTAGTTTTAGTTAGGAAAGAGGCAAAAATTTAGCAATTGGTATACTATATTAGTAAGATCCTAACAGATACAGAGACTTAGAACGCGAGAACAAAAAAGGTCGTTTTAGCTTTAGTTTTTGCTATAAGAAAACTCTGACCATCTTTCAAGCCTGCAAAATTGTGGTCTTAACAGATTAATCATTGAAAAGGATTTTGTAGAAACTTGAAGTATCCATGCATTTGATTAAATATTCAATCGAGTTGAGCAAGTTTAAAATAAAGTTTTGGGCCTGATTGGCGTAAACGGTCAAGCTTTTGTAGACTTTATTGTTGAAACAACAATCCCAATCTCGAAGGAAATAAATGGACACATGGGGATTTTATCAAATGTGTCACTGCCCATGTGTACATTACATGTTGGCGGAGCATTCTCTCAAACAAGTTGTGGGGCTAGAATAATATTAACCTCACCTGAAGGATTTGAGATTAAATACTCAATTACATTTGGATTTTCAACTACTAACAATGTGATAGAATATAAAACTCTATTAACTGTGTTGAAGCTGGCCAATGAATGTTCCATTAAGAATCTAACCATCTAAAGTAATTCTGAACTGGTGGTGAATCAAGTATTGGCTAACTTTGAAGTAACCAATCTAAATCTGGCTAAATATCTCCACAAGGTACAAAATTTTCTGTCATTCTTTGATAAATTTGAAATTGTCCATATCCCTAGAAAAGATAATAAGAAACCCAATTGACTTTTCAAAATGGCAACATTTGGTTGTTTAGAGTAATACACTTGGGATATGAGAGAAGTGCTTTAGAAACCTAGCATTGAGGAGAAGATGAAATTCTATAAGTAACTAATGAGGTAACTTAGATAACTTCTTATCTAAAATACCTTGAAAATGGAACGCTTCCGAGCTATCCAACAGAGGCAAAGCGGATTTCAAAAACGGCTGGTTGGTATACTATAGTGGATGGATCACTGTATAGGCGGTTACTTGGTACCCTATATGTATGGTTTGACTTCAATAGAAGTTGATTATGTTCTTAGAGAAGTTCATCTCGGCATATATGGGGCACATATGGGAGGCGAGAATTTGGCCTTTAAGATTGCAAGCCAGGGCTATTATTGGCTGGTAATGAAGAAGGATGTGATAGAGTGCATTAAAAAATACTAGAATAGCCAAATCCATGACAATTTACTTAAGCAACCACACAGGAAACTTTAAGCTTTATAGGCTCCTTGGCCGTTCATATAATGGGAGCAGGATATGCTAGGTCCATTCCCTCTAGCATCCAATCAGAGAAAATTTATTATCGTTGTGGTGGATTACTTTAAAAAGTGGATAGAAGTTTATCCATTGGCCAACAATATAGAACAAAATGCAACGGAGTTTGTGTGCGAAAATATCTTTTGTAGATTTGTGATATTGGAGGCTATAGTGACCAACAATAGTATTCAATTCTCAGGCAAAAGGTTCACAAAATGTTGTATATTCCTTGGTGTTAGATTGGTCCATACATCAATCTCTTATCCTCAAACAAATGGATAAGTGATGAACTGGACAATAATTAATGGGTTAAAGACGAAGCTGGATAAAGTTGGAGGTATTTGGGTAGACGAACTTCCATCCATACTCTGGGCTTACTGAACGACTTTAAGAGAACTCACTTGGGAAACACTCTTTAATCTATGTTACTGAGCAAAAGTGGTAATCATAGTGGAGATAGGATTGCCAAGCTATTGAGTGAAAAATTTTGCTTTGGATCACAATTATTAACTCTTTAGACAAATTTAGATATTTTAAAGGAAGTTAGAGTAGTGGCATGCATTCAGGCAGCAGCCTATCAATAGAGAGTTGCTCAGTACTGCAACAAGAAGGTGAAGGTGCAGACCTTCAAGGTAAGAGACTTGGTACTAAGAAATATTGAAGCAACTGCGAAGCTTGCTCACAAGAATAAATTATCTTCAACTTGGGAAGGACCATTCTTAGTGTTTGTGATACTACATAACGGGGCATATAAGTTACATACTCAAAATCAAAAGTTAGTCCCTCAAACTTGAACGCCCTTCACCTAAAAAAAATATTACAAATCAGAAGGCTCGCTTAGGAATATAGAGGTACGTGCTGCCCCTTACTCTATAATGCTTGTGTGTTATAAATTATTATCCATATTATTAATAAATTTATTTTTTAGTTCAATTCTTGCCAATTTGCTTGGATGTGTGTTATTTATATGACCATGATTGACCTTGAGTCGGACAATTGGTTTTGACACATTGTTTGGTAAATGCGCTGATTCAAATGAATGGTCATATTGTAGGATTAATTGGACCACAGAGCCTCAAGAATGGTCACAAATTGAAAATTCTACAAGACTCGAGGGTTTAATAACCAAATGTTTAATTTCTCTTTGAGAGGTGAAAATTTAGGTTGGTTAAAGTCAATTAAGACTCGACTATTAATGGTCGATCAACCTATTAAATCTTGGGGATGTTATAAATGCTTGTGACAAAATTTCATTCCACAGGACACTCATGTTTAGTCAAACAATCAAGGATCAGGGTCCTCCCTAACAAGTGACTATAGTCTAAGGATTTAGTTGTGAAAGAACAATATGCGTCCCAAAGCATAGTATTGTTTCGACCCCTTAACAAATTGCTGAATATAAGAAAATACAAATATACAATACACGTAGACTATATTCGTATCTAGATGTAATAACCAATAACAAGCATATAATATACAAATCAATAAGCAAATGACATAAAGGCACAATTTTTGATGACGAAGGAAAATCTCGATAACCACAGCTATCGAGTAAAACCCTTCAGGTTTCAATAATCAGAAAAGATATACACTAAGAAAGTCAACTTACAAATCAGATGGTACAGACGCACGAACCTAGCCGATTTACTCCCGTCTCATGACCCCTACTAAGGAACTCTTTAGATTTGCCTACGGCAACGTAATCTGACACTTTCTAGTTTTCTTGTCAATCTTTATTTATGAACCTTCGAATCTCTGCACGCTACTAGAACCTAATTTCTATGTCACCGACGTCGACAACGAATGTACCAGGCAAAAAAAGGTGTATAAGATGAAGAAAAACGATGTGAGAAAACTTGTAGTGGAAGCACAACAATTGAGGCTAAGTTTTCTCAAATGGAGCAAACAATAAGCACAAATGAGAGGGTTTTCTCTGCTGAAACGGCTGTCCGAAAGTCTCTCCAGAAGATTGGGGTTAAAGAAAATGATGGCTATTTATAGAGATGTTCGAAAACTAGGTTAAAAAATAGGTCCGTTGGAGACATGTGCGCCTAGGGTTTGGCTGGGAACCCGCCCGGGTGCTCGAGCGCAGGTCAGGCGAGCAATGAGCGGGCATCCTTTGGAAATGGAGCTCGAGTGCTAGGCGGGTGTGCAGCGAGCGGATGCTCTCTGGAAAGGACGCTCGAGTGCGCGGTGGATGAGAGTAGCGAGCACACGCTCTCTGGAAATTCTGCTTGAGCGCAAGGCGGGCGTGCAGCTAGTGCATGTTATGCTCTCTGGATATGACCCTCGAGCGCAGCTCGGACAAAGGGTAGGTGTGGATTCTAGAGGAGTATCTTGATGATCTTTGAGCGAGAATCTGATGCAAATCTTCCGATCAATAAAAACAATTTCTCCAATGAACTACTCGGCACAGTTACAGAATATGCCAACACATAAATCGGCTTAACAAGTTGGTAACTATTTCAGATATATTTTGAGTTAAGACTCAGATGTATATGCTTGGGCCTTAAATCATCTAATCAACTTCAGTTTAAAGAGCAATAGACATTCAAAGATGAAAAGGTCTAAATATTATGCGGTTATGATATTGAAGGGACTAAGCTGAAAGTGACAATTCTATGGCGAGTGTTCAGATTTGGATCCTAAAGCTTAGGAACTTGATTGGTCTCCAAAATCTTTAATTTTGGAAGCAAAAGTTATTGCGAAGTTCCTAGCATCTAAATACCTGATAAGAAAGTTAGGAGCCTCTAAGAAGACTATCCTCTTACAGGTTTCAAAGTCTTCATTGAATCAAGATTCAATCAAAGTGCTAATTTCTTCTGGACAGATACTTTTCCTTAGTGACTCCTCAAGCCTGGCACACGTAGCTTCAAGTCTCTTAATAGCTTCAATAGCAACTAAAATCCATCGTTTTTTTTTTAAAACTCTATCTTCAGAAGAAGTGGTTCTATCCTCTTCGATGGAAGCTCGATTAGCATAATAAAAAGTTCTACTCATCCAGTTGGCCACCTCTCTCTTAAGAGAATAAATAGCCCTCAAAGAACGATGCTATAGCTTTAACCACCACAGCGCTGAATTCAAAACCTTTGACTACAACCGGATCAATGTGAGATTGAGGCAGGCGATCAATTTCAATTTCTTGATTGTACAACCTGCTCTTGATTTGTCGCACTAGGTTTTTAGATTGTAAAGAAAGTTAAGTTAGCAATACAAAGACAAATGAGCTTGAAATTAAAGACTCGGAGACTACATCTTGGGTTAGAAGACTCTTTCTTGTAGTAAAACTTGGTGATGATTTGGTTTCATTAGGGTTTGGTGAAGATGAGTGTCTCCGGCAAAGAGGAGGTAAGGATCTATGAAATAGAGGAATTTTAAAACATGGGGCTCCATACGAAGCCTCAAAACCCATATTAGTTGGAAAAGATGATACGGAATGAATATTAGATCATCTAATAATATGTACATTGTTATCTACTTGTTTGGGAGAAGTAGCTCTAGTTGCAGAAGAACTATGTGTGGGTTTAGCAGTGCAGGAGAAGCGGATGTGATTGAGACCTCATAGTCAGCATTAACAAGAGCATTGATTATTATTGCATCTTTGTGAGAAGAATGATGTTATGAATCGTGCTCCTCATCTATTGAAATGATGGAAACCCCTTCAAAATTTAAAGCATGCGTCTCCTCTGAAGATCTGACGGGGGAAGAGACGAATGCCACAGTTGATTGAAATGATGTAAGTCCTGTGTCTCTCGTCTTACCCCTAATCTCAGAAACACATTCCTCGAAAACTTCATTGACAATCTTCAAAACCTTATCATCATCCGAATGATGAGTTGGTAAAGTTTTCCCAAGAATATTGGGTTGATCAATGTCAATCCTAAGAGGAGAGTCTATAAAAATGTTTTCCACCTTTTCAATGAGTGAGGAGGCAGATCAATAATGGCCTTTGCTCCAAGGATAACATACTAATTAACAGCATCCAAGATAGATTGGGTTAGAAAACTGCCAATTATGGCAACTCCCTAGTGTGCTCTTTTACTAGATCAGATTGAGATCTAGTCATAGAAAGTTCGCTCTCAAAAACCAAACCAAAAATTGAGGTGTTAACATTACCCTAATTACTGGACAAAATCTAATTATCGGAAACCTCAATGTTGATGAACATGTCCTTCTAGTTTTTCATTGAGTTTGGGTTTCCTCCACTTTTTTTGAATTCCTTTCTAGGAGTAAAAGAAATCCAATTGTTCTCTTGGTTAAAGTAAGAAAATAACTTTGACCATTCGAGTGTCTAATCTAAAGATCTTGTCACCGGAAAAGACGCACAATACTACAATGTATCTGATAGAATTAGGATGAAGACAAGTGATGAGGATCTTAAGAGCCTCTATTATTTCAACGAACTCTCTTATTAGAGGAATCTGGAAACCATTCTTTAGATGAGCTTCATATACGGTAATGATGCATCTCTCGGAGAACAAGCCCTCTTCTTAAGTGAATGAACTCAAAAAGGAATAGCAGAATGAATGTTATATTTATCATAAATGCTATATACATCTTCCACAAACAAGTTAGAGGCGATGTTAGCAACATTCTTTTGAGTGCTTCATGGAGCCCTGAGAGATTGAAAGCAAGAGGATCAAAGAAATCAAGAAGTTCGTTCTTTGATGAAAGATGAAGAGGGAGAAAATGCGGTTAGGGCTTAAGAAGAAGAGTGAAAGATATAAAAATTTGAAATGGCAATCGAAATTGGAAACATAGCGTTTTAGACAATAGTGCTGATCCAAACGACGCGTTGCTCACCCAACATATATCAAATAGTGACATGTCTTCCTCTCAATTTGAAACTATACCGCTATATGTTGAAGAGGTTTAAAAATGGCAAAATTGAAAAAACGGCTAGTCGAGGTATTAAATACATCGATAATGAGTTGTTTTAGTTACAAAAGTTATTATGATTATGACGTTGTGAATTTAATTATCAAGTCACAACGTTTCAGTGTTCCAACATGCCTTTAGACACAATTGTGGAATACTTTTAATTTGAAATTCAAATTGTTCAGTTAAGTGTTCCGACCTGTCAAAAGGCCGAGTTGTAAAGAATTTGAATTGTCAGAAATCCAAGCTATTAGAATGCCAAATGTTTAAGTCTATACCTATCTAGTATCCAGAAA
Source organism: Nepenthes mirabilis (assembly GCA_025585075.1). NCBI lineage: Eukaryota > Viridiplantae > Streptophyta > Magnoliopsida > Caryophyllales > Nepenthaceae > Nepenthes > Nepenthes mirabilis. The sequence goes on from JAODPA010013541.1 coordinate 16,671, forward strand.
ATTCTAAGAATTAAGATCATTAATTGAAGAAGGTTTTTCATTTGAGTAGCTTGTTTAATTTATACTTTCGGTGGCTTACAATTCCATGCAGATGATTACAAGTCTAAAATACAAAAGGAATAGATTAACGGTTGCAATTCTAGTGTGTAAGTAAAAGCTTCTTCTTTTATTCATGGATGCTCACAAGATATATTCTTATATGGAATACTTTAAATTGTTTGGCTTAAAGAAAAAAGGGGTGAATTTTCTTAGCAAAAGTAGAGCATCCAGAAGGTTCACCCCCTCTCTTAAAATCAACATCCCATCAAGCGACTCTGGCTAATTGGCATCAAGCAAATAAAGATGTTACAGTACATGAGCTAATGGACATCAAACCGAAATGATTTCCCAGGAGACCTGTAGGAGCTTAGATGCCCTACATTGGATGGTATAAGGTTAACCAAGATGGTTTTCATGAACACTTCCCAAGGGAATGCAAAAGCATTCAGGCAAGCTCGCTCATCTCCGGTCATCTAATTGTAAGTAATTTCATTAGAGGTTGAGACTTAGGAATTGCGATGAAGATGGAACGAGTGCAATGCTTTTTATAGCAAAAAATGAGCTACTAAATGAAGCGTTTTGCAATGGAAAAAAGTAGATAAATAGTTAAAGAATCGGTGTAGAGATATGGGAAATGAGGCACTAATTGACAAAATCGGATGGCAATAAATGCACATTGATTAAGATTTTATTGGGAAGAAGCACATGGATGACATTCAAAGCAAACTATTCGGATTTTTATTCTAATATACTTGAAGTTTGAATTCAGTCTTTGAGCATAGGAGCTAGTATGGGGTATCCACTAAAATAAAATCAACTTGACCCGTTTCCCACAAAAAATAAATCCTTAAAGAGGTATGAATCGATTGAGTTGTTGGGCCTAGATTGAAAGGTGTTTGACCTAACAGCCGGGTTATCAAGCAGCTTAGTAACCAAATTGTGAAGAATATAAAAGGTTGAAGTTTCAAATGCCCGGATGGTTAACTAAACTCAACCGTTGAACCTTTTGAACAACTAAATAAACTGAAGGGTCATCATAACTAGCTAGCAAAATCAAGCAAACAATTAATATACTTAACAGACTTGAATTAAATTCACAAGTGTATTAAACTAATAAACTATTCAGCTCCTAGGAAGAATAATGGCTCAAATGATAAACAGTCAACCGTCTTCAGGGAATTGCTATTGATTGGCAAATAAGGCTATAAATATGCCCACATTCTCTAGAAACGGGAGGAGAAAAAAGAGAGCAATTCGAAAGACTAGTAGAGAGTTCTTGCCCTCTTGTTACTTAAAAATTTCTCAAATTTTGGAGCCAAGTTCTATATTTTTCACTTTTTTGGAGCCAAATCCTCCTCATTTTACTCTCTATGGAGCCAAGTTCTTCATTATTTTCACTCTCACACATCCTCATTCCGTTTTCCAATTTCCTGATTACTTGGAAAAAATACTGATTTGATTATCGAATGATATATCGGTGAATGTGTCTCATATCCTTTGATCTTTTGTTGACGTGTGGTGTGTTGGATTTAGATAAGAGGTTCAAAAAGTCCAACCCAACTCAATTTGGATTATTATCTTGATTCAACGTACGCATCAAGTGAAATGATGAAGCTAGACTTGGTACCTTGTGGTGATAATAATATGAAAAAAGGTAGAAGCACATATTAACTAAAACTACAACTGAACCTTTTCCACTTGTTGATAGATTTGCTAATCTTGAATCAATGCATAGTTATCGACCTGCAGAAGATTTTGTTGAGTTCAGGTAGACAATTCTTATGCATTCTGAATGGATAGTATAGACATGTAAATGTTTTGGAAAGCAGGAAACAATACCTGGCGAAAAAGGCATGTTCTTTTGCGTGATGCACTTAGTTAATTGAAGAGGATTAGGTTTTTAAGGTCTTGTCTATCATGAAATTCTAATTAGCAAAAGATGTGATATTGCTAACTTAGGTTCTAGGTTGTGAGAAGCCTTGAAGAATGTAGAGATATTCCAAGACTGCTCACGATTTGAGATTCTTATGTACAATATTTGTGTATATCGAAAATATTAGTATTATTATTTTGGAACCTAGCTTTCCACCTATCAATGCTGGGGAAAATTTTTGTATTAAGATAATATAGAACTTTTATAACCGAAAATTCCATTATTTTTCTATTCCAAAGTCCTCAATCCCATAACCAAAAAATATGCATATACACAATTAGTTAAATCAATTAAACTAGAAACAAAAGAAAGTTCCTCATCAAGAAAAAGAAAATTCCATTCACTTTATAATTCTTCAGTTCCTTTGAAAACCTTGTTCAATTATTTTTACTCCATCTCTCTTCTATGTGGGTTTGACTTCAAAATCCCTTGCCCTACAAACTTCATCCTGTTTAAATCATTACCTTTAATGGCTTCCCTTGACAAATTTCTCCTAGAATGTTGTCATTTGCAGAATTGGGTATTTTTGGAGCAACATCAACATCATTCATTGCATGGAGGAAATTCATCCAGAATTCTTCCTAGAGCTTACAGGCATTGTTGGCTTGGTGTGGATTCGTTAAAGGTTAGATACACTATGGGTGTCTTCAAGGGCTTCTGGCATGTCGTCATTGGAGGGAGTTGATAGTGTTTGCCATTGGGGTTGATAACTAGTAAAGAAGATATTTTGGGACATGGAAGAGCGGTGAGAGATATGAGGAGAGGTAGTAGAGGGAGGGGTTGTATATTATCCTAGATTTAATTAGATGAAAATCGCAGTAGTGACATGTTACTTGCACAGCATTTTGAAGCCAACTATTATATATAGATAAGATGCTGGGGAATTTATAATATTTTTAGTATAGTTGAAATAAATTATTAGTCTTGCAAGGGAGATGAAAATAGGATGAGTAGGGAATGCATCCTGCAAATGGCCATAATAAACACAGCATGAATGGGCACGCTCCAGTGGCTGTAATGCATACACCATGTTAAAAGAACTGAAAGGAGAAAAAATAAAGACATCTTAAATAAGGTGTCACACAACACTTGCTATTGTAAACAATGCCATTAAAAGGCGCCAGTTGGTTCCACGAATTGGATATGCACCTCTGATGCCATCCCATGAATTGCCACAATTAAAGTCACATGGTGTCTATAAGAAGTGACAGGAAATTGATTTTTGGCTTCTTTGGAAAGGCATGTTGATTTTAAAATGGCCCACAACAAAAAGCTGTTTTTCATGGCAAACAACATTCATTTGTACGGATATGGTGAGGGTTGTGAAACTATAGCGATCATTAAAAGATGATAGAAACATTTCTCCCTTTCTACATTTCCATTGTCCCTCTTATCTACTTTAGATATGTTTTTAATTGTAGGTAATATATCTACCTATTGGTAGTCTTGCAAACTTCTGTTAGTCATATATACATATAAAATTAGACATTGACTTTATTGTATCTACAGAGGTTGGTTCTGATACCTCGTCCCAAGCAACATTTGATCATGGGAGATGCATGTAAAGCCTTTTAGAAAGTGGTTCTTCAATAAGCTTTGAAGTTTGTTCTAGGAACTTTTTCACGCAAAAGATCAATCGTTTTATTTTCTGTAATTTTTTTTGGCTCGAAAGTGTTCAAACATTTGAAGGTTGTTAGAGTATGTCTTAAGGGGGTTAAATACTGGGACATTCAAAAAGAAGAACTACACGAGGCGGTTAGAAGTTGGAAACTGGTAAAATTATACAATTTATATGATGTGTGATTTAATAAATGTTTGCAAGTGGTAGATCAGCTGTGATGGATGGAAGAGAAGGATGGAAGCTTTAGGCAAGAGTTGTGCAAGTTAATTGAGAAGAGAGGTGAGGCTTCATTCCTGTAAAAGATGTTTGTGAATAAAAAATGACATAAAGTGTGTCCCCCCCGCCCTCCCCATTGCATTGGCTACTTTAAAAGAGGAATGCAACTTATATGTGGTATGTAGAACTGAGTTTTTAGTCTCACTAATAAATGTTGCCTCTGAAAAGAAGAAGAAGAATCAGTAGCTCATTAATGGTGCATCGCAGGTATGCTGGTTCTTTATGGTAGCCGGGGCTGGCTTTGTTTGAGATTGATGGATTTTCCTGTGTCAGAAAGAAGACATATTGCTGTTATTGATGATAAATATCAAGGGCAAGGCAGGGCTGAGGTTCTGAAGCTTATAAAGAAAGGACCGAAGAATTTTGAAAGCAAAAGAGTCATCTTTACTGATTTTAAAATTTGGGCTTTTAAGTAATCTTTTTATCTGTTGTGTACGCAAAATAGATTCTGGATTTGTTGGTAGTCCTTAGACTTGTGATTGGGTCTGCAAACTCTTCACATTAGTAGTACAAAAATTGTATTAATTACAATGTTATCAGAACAGAAAGAAATGAGATTAATGTGCACTTGACAAAGTTAAACCTGTTACACAGCATGCCAATTTATGAGAAATCTGTGATGCAAATGGTTAAAAGCAAGAAGCAAGCTCTCTCTTCATGAAGGGCGGAAAAGTGCACGAGACTTCTAATCACTATTTAAATGGAGTAACCTTACCATTGTGCCAACCTCACCCTCAAAGAGGAAATGTCTTATTTTAAAAATTAAAAGTAGGCTAGAGAGTGTAGCCCTCCCTCTTTTGCTTGGGAAGGCATATTGATATACATTTATAATGTGTTATCCCATATTAATGAACTTATAGAAGATAGAGTATCCTTACTTGAAAATTTCTCTGCATTTGCAGTTTCTTTCTATATGCTTAAGATTTGCAGATGTCCATGCTGCATCTGATCTGTATCTCATGCTGCCCAAGAGCTCAGACATCCATATCTTAGTATCTCAGTATCTGATTAACTTCTGCTGTTTTGAATGAATGGGCATGTACATAATAGTCTGTTGAAAGTAATGTAGTGAAATCATCTGTTTGGATGTGTACGTGACACATTGCACGTATGATTCACATGCTTACGTACACATCTCTGGCGGTTGCAAATATAAGCACATGCATCCAGTCAAGTTATGTAACCCCAAATAAAGCCACAAAATGTGATTGTACATAGGAGATGCATGTGGCATATTGAGGCTTCTATTGCTAGGTTGTCACTCTTTGGAACAGTCATTTAGTGTTTGGTAAAATTTATGATAGTAGTCATCTTGTATGCACTTAGGAGGCTTGAGGTCAAACAACTAGCTGTCCAAGATTGGATGTCTATCTATACTGTTGCTGGTGGTCCTTTTTCTTTTCTTTTTTTTTTTTTTTTTTTTTTTTTTGCAACTGAGTGTGCTATCTAATGGTGTTTCATTATATGATGAGATTTACAAGCATGTGATTTCAGACAATCTTGTAAGTTGCTTAAACAGTCACCTTAGTCAAATAATGATAATTCATGTTTGTTATGCAGGACAGCCCAAAAGGCATCTCCTTACTACTGGCTGGAGTGTATTTGTCAGTGCAAAAAGGCTTGTTGCCGGAGATTCTGTTCTATTCATTTGGTATTCATTATGTTTTGTTTATCTCTTACTTTCATCTCCTTGCATGATGGAGGGTGGATTCATTGTTATTCTCCGCAAACATAGGAATGAAAAGAATCAGCTCCTTCTGGGAATTCGTCGTGCAACTCGACCACAGAACGTGATGCCATCGTCTGTTTTATCAAGTGACAGCATGCACATTGGACTCCTAGCAGCTGCAGCTCATGCCGCTGCGACTAATAGTTGTTTTACTGTCTTTTATAACCCAAGGTTTGTCAACAAACTTCAGGGTGCTCTACTTTATTTCTTCCTGCTTCTCTTTGTGTTGACTAATCACTATATGCATCATGTTCAGGGCTAGTCCTTCTGAATTTGTCATACCCCTGTCAAAGTATGTTAAAGCTGCGTATCACACTCGTGTTTCTGTTGGGACGCGCTTCCGTATGCTGTTTGAGACTGAAGAATCAACTGTTAGGAGGTAATGTATCATCTGAATATTGGATATTATTCTAGCGACAGCGTTCTTTTTCAAGGTAGTCCCTAAACACTTGAAAATGCAGGATGCTATATAGCAATAAAGTAAGTTGTTTTCAGTTGTCTTTCCCCTAGTAGAATCAATGGGTATACAAGTGTGCATTTCTTATTATTATTGTTGTGTCATAACTCTCATCTCCCTCTGATGGAGAGGGGGGGGGGTGTTCTTAAAAGTTATTGATGAATATTATGCAATAGACGGATATCAGATAGATAAAGTTGTCTTTGGCTGTACATAGTTGGGGACATCTCAGACGTGCTAGTGCACATAGTTGTTTTGGCAGAATCATTTTTTGCCCATCCTCTTGCAGCTGTCATTGTTTCTTTTTAGCCCCATGTTGGAGAGGGGACCTAGCAGATTCATCTAATGTCTTACTCTTACCACATGATATTTTAAAACTTAAGTCATGCTAGTTCCAGTACCATTTCTCAACTCACAGTAGAGGATGAGCCTTTGCCAAAAAAAAAAAAGAAAAGAAAAAAAAAAGCACAGCAAACAGGTTTCGGCCCATTAATGAAACTCTTTTTGTAAGACATTAGTCATATGGATAGTGTACCTTGTTAAATTAGTTCCAAAAATTAACAATGTGACTTAATTAATTGGTCCTAATAAAATTTGTGCTTCGCAGATGCCTTGTGAATACTTATATCATTGCTGAAATATTATGTTTTTCAGATATATGGGTACAATTACAGGAATAAGTGACCTAGATCCTGTACGTTGGCTGAATTCTCATTGGAGATCTGTTAAGGTAATTGGGACTTGTATTTGTCAGTTGCCTGATGGTTTCATGATGATCTGCCATTTGGCCAATATAATATTCTATTATACATTTTGGCATCAATCATCTTCCATGTATGGAAGAGAAAATTCTTGTAAAATATCTTTGCACTTTTTCCATTCACCTGATTTGTTTGTGTTGGAGAAAACAAATACCAAGAAAAATTTTCTCTGCTCCTTTATGTGCCTAAACTGCCTAGTTCTTTTTTTTTGTTTTTTGTCCTGATTTACATTGACTGCCAATGTTGAATGAGTGCTTGTGTTGTGGTACTGCTTCGTTGATAACGTGGCCATATTCGGGCCTAATTTTTTTTCTGGGTTTCCGATCATCCATACACACTAGGACAGATGTTGAACTTCTTCAATTCTTCTGATTTTTTTCATGCTGTAGATTAATGGTCAATGTTGATGAGTGCTTGTGCCGTTGGTAAAGTGGCCATGTTCAGACCTGATTTTTTCCCCATGTCTGATAGTCTTTGCACTAGGGTAGATGAATTTAGAAGTGTCCTAACTTCAACTAGAATACGCCCCCCCCCCCCCCCCGGCAGCTGAAAAGTGTGGTTATGAAAATTATTGATCATGATTTGTACTATTACCAACCAGAAGCATCACCTTATGAGACTCTGTGCTGAAATGGCAGAAGAATTTCCATCTAGAACTGCAAAACCTTTGCACTGGGGGGCTGCTAGCCAACCAACCATTCCATTGGTTTATTTAGATATGGTTCCAGTTGCTTGCTTTGAACCTGAGACTAGCTCATCCACTTTCAAGGGAGCATTACTACTCTTCTGAATCTTTCTGTTGACTCTGCTGTTGCACAAAACATTTTTCGAGATGGTGCTTTTGACATCTCAGTGACTTACCTAGAAAAATTGTCCATAATCCAAGTAGCTATCATTCATCGAAAGAGAACCATAATAAGATTTAATCTGCAAGGCATTCTCCTTTAGTCAGTGTCTGTCTTTCTTTCTTTCTTTCTTTCTTTCTTTCTTTCTTGTGTGTGTGTGTGTGCACGTGCGCGCGCGCGTGTGTGTTTCTTTCCCTGCACTCTGTGATAAATGTTCTTTAAGTTCTGGCCTTCTGCATGTCAAAACTTTGATTCTATGATGTTAGCGTTTCCTTGCTCATGCTTAGTAAGATTTGTTTGTTAGCCTTCATATAATTGTTGTTACTGTTGTTTTTACAATCATCATTAATGATTGTTTTAGTAATATTAGACTTTTTTCTTGGTTTTGTAAATGAAATGCTGCAGTCAGACGGTTGTGCCTTTCTAAGTGCATGATAGTTTCTTCTAGTACTTTTACTCTTTCCATGATCACTTGTGAGTTTTGATATATAGGTTGGTTGGGATGAGTCTACTGCTGGTGAGAGGCAGCCACGAGTATCATTGTGGGAAATTGAACCTCTAACTACATTCCCTATGTATCCATCTCTCTTCCCCCTCAGGCTTAAAAGACCTTGGCATGCTGGAGGTTCATCAATGCAAGGTTTTCATTTGAGTTTATTCTATTTTTATGATTTTGTTGTTATATACATGATTTGTAATTTTTGAGCAAGCGTTTGTCAGATATATCACACATGTATCACGGCATAATTAGCCAATCTATTTATGGCGTGATTATTTAATCAAAACTATAAATATTGTATATTTAGAAATACATTATAACTTCTTTATTTGGATTAATTTGATTGACATAACCTGCTAATCTTCAACCATGTAATTAGTCTTCTATTTTCTATATAATGAGAGCAATCCTTACGGTAAAGGGCATTGAATTCAATTGACATGGTATCAAAGACACTAACCATTAAAAAAAAAAAATTGTGCATTGTTTTCCATCATTCAGAAGCTCTGTTTCCAATAAATCATCTTCTGTTGAGGTCTTTCCTCTTCTAATAGTCCCAGTGAGAGGCCGATTAGTGACCTCCCCTTGTGTTTTTTGAGAGTTTCCGGGATTTAAGGGTTTCGACAAAGGGATTTGAGTGTTTTTTGGCCTTGATTTCTCAAATGGTGAGTTCTTACCCTGCTATTGCTCCTTCTGTGGTGATCTCTGAGGGTTTCAACAACTTCGTGGTTCTCGGTGTGTTCATCTGAGTTGTCAACATGGTTGACTGCTTCTTATGGTTTCGGATGTGAAAGGTTGCCGTCAGTATTGCAGTGATATCTCTCACTCCCTCTCTTTGGGCATCGTTGTTCTTGGTGTTTCTCTCTCTACAGTGGCATTATGATTACATCTTGGGTGATATCTTTCTGTCTCTCTCCCTTACTCTGATCAAGAATCGTGAGATCAGCTTCATTTGGGGTGATTTTGGATAAAGTTTTGAAATATTTTGATTCATTGTTATAGGTGTGTTATGCCAACTCTCGATTCGGATATTTTTAGTGTACATTTCACCTGGAAAAAAAATTATTTGCCCTAGGAATTTCAATTTTGGTTATTTGCTACGAAGAAAGAATTATAGGATCATATTGATAGAAGTAATCTTGCTGCTATTGATGTCACGACTATAGCACGAGCAGTATTAAATAATAATAATAAAACCTAATTAAAAATTTTTCAAAAACGATCAAAACCTAAATAATTTAAATATTAGGTTGGACTAATCAAACTAATAAGAACCTAAATAACATAATATCCATCAATAATAGCAAATACAGGGTCTGACTGAATTAAATCCTGTCGGGTCTCCAATTAAAAAAATATGTTATAACCAAATAAATCCGCAATGAAAAGTATATAATAGACATCCAACATCACAATATAAAATTTGTGCTAAAATACATGCAATACAATATTCCTAATTGTACAAATCGTGATAAACCGAATTATACAATAATCTCAAATGTAAGTTTCAAATGCAAATCCAAATTCAAATATAAATAACAAATATCTTCTAATCTCCTCCATCCGAATTCTGTAAATAATCTATGGCTCTCTAATCTGAAAGGGTAAGTAAACATAACAAATCATAATATCTATCAATAACGGTAGATACAGAGTCTGACTGAATTAAACCTAAATAATATAATATTTATTAATAATAGCAGATACAGGGTCTGACTGAATTAAACCCTGTCGGGTCTCCAATTAAAAAAATATGTTATAACCAAATCTATCCGCAATGAAAAGTATCTAATAGATATCCAATATCACAGTATAAAATTTGTACTAAAATGCATCCAATACAATATTCCTAATTGTACAAACCATGATAAACCGAATTATACAATAATTTCAAATGTAAGTTTCAAATGCAAATCCAAATTCAAATATAAATAACAAATATCTTCAAATCTCCTCCATCCGAATTCTGTAAATAATCTATGGCCCTCTAATTTGAAAGGATAAGTAAACATAACAAATCATAAGTCTAAAGCTCAGGAAATACGTAGATATACAGCATGCAAATCATGTATATAGAACAGATAAAAGGATGAACAAGCATAAGCACTTGGGAAATCTAATATATCCAATGTTCCAAATCATGATTTCGTATGCAAAATTCATAATACTTATATGAATATTAAATAATGCAAACTATATGAAGTCATCCAAGGTCCAAATTATATAATTTTTAAAGTCTTAAATGTTCAAAATCTGATAAATTTGAATATTGTGTCCAAAATCTACAAATTTTAAAATAGCAAATGATTTCAAAATATAAAATGTGATATAGATAAAATCCTAAAAACCAAATCATGCCAAATTTGAGAATCAATTGCCAAAAGGCTAACTTTGAGAAAGGATTATATATACTCCCAGTAATTTAAGGCCAAAACACTACTATTTAGATATATAGGCAAGCTATCTACAAATTACTTAATATCGACGGGGTCAAATGCCACTTTCATTTGCCACCTATGGATATAGATGTAGTTCTCAAGTATGCCTAATATATTAGGATGCTTGAATATATTGTTTCGTTAATTTTTTATAATAATTCTCAACAAAATAACAAACGAAGGATTCTATAACAAATATCAAAACTTTTTCACCATGGAAAAAGTATAAATGCCAAAACTTTTCTACTCTGTAAGAAAAGCACAAACGCAAAACTCTTCACCAAATATTAAAATAGAGTTTTGTCCAAATGCTTGCATGGACTATTAATATTTAATGTCAAATTTAATTTTTTTATTACTTTTTTTCTCAAATATTTACTTGTTCTGTGAAAAATAAATCAAATCTTCAAATATTTGGCAAAACCCAACAATACTTAAATATGTTCGGTGAAAATCACTTACATGTAACAATATTCAAAACGATGGTGTAAGAGTGACATGCATATGCAATAAAACAAGAATTGTAAACAAAATCTAATAGTTCCAAAATAAACCAAAGAACGGATTTAGAAATATTTTCCTAAAATATCTAATTTAGTAAATTTGACTTGAAAATGCCTCTAAATTGCCTTCGTTCTCCTCTCTCTCTTCTTAATCTTCTCTCTTCTCTCTCTCTTTTCTATAGCTCTTCCTACACAAAATGACCAAAATAAAGCGTAGTAACCCTTAAATATCCAAATCGATGCATAAGCGCCGCATCAGGTGTCACCCAAATACAGGCACACACGAGCGCTGCATTAGGCACTAATATTCTGCCAAATCCATGCATGAGCGCCGACATAGGCGTACTTTAGGTGCTATTACACTGTCTGAATCACAGATGAATGCTACAATAGGTGTTAGGCTTAATTCCCCTAAATTTAATTTTTCTCAAATTTTATTATACAAATATTTTTCAAATTAACCTAATGTATATACTAATGATGTCATAAGTCATAATGAAAATATCATGCATTAAATTGAGGCCCCTAAATTTTCTTAGTGGTAGACTAAGATGTTAGATTAATGACGTGAATTTTAGAATTAGAATAATGCTACTAGATAATTTATGTTGGAATATGAGATCTCAATTTATTCTAAAGGAGATCTTTCTATTCACGATTATTTTTCTAGATGTCAAAACTTATGGGTTGAATTTACTCACATTATCTATGAAAAGGTGCCAGCAAAATCTCTTCTTGTATTTTAGGAGATTTATGAATAAAGTAAGAGAGATCAATTTTTGATGAAGTTATATCTTGAATCCGAGGCAACTCGTTCCAATTTGATGAATCGCATTTCTCTTCCATCTTTAGATGTGTGGCTTAGGTAGTTACTTTGTAAAGAACATCGACTTGCGGCGTTGGTCACTTTCTTGCAAGATAAATTGTCATCTAATACAGTTGCTTATGCAGCTTATGGGAGAGGCAAGGGTAAAGATATGCAAAAGGTGCAATGTTTTAGCTATTAGAAATACAGGCATATTGTCACTGACTGTGCAAAAAAATTTGCAACGACTGGAAGAAGATCATGCTATCATCAAAGAGTGTCCTACTTGTACTCAGAATCATCAAAGTAATGCTTATTAGCTAGCAAGTGGCCCTTCCTCCTCCACCTATTCATCTACTTTTGGTAATCAATTTGTCTTTACTCCTAAGATGATTTGTCAAATGATTGTTTTGGCCTTTTCAACACTAGGATTGCATGGTAATGGTACCCTATCATATTTATCTTGGCTTGTTGATTCTGGTACATCAAATCAAATGACTAATTCCTTCAACACTCTTATCAATATCCGGACATACCATGGTCCCTCTTGTATTTAGATTGCTAATGGTAATCGGTTACTGATTTATGCTATAGGAGATATTAGTCTTTCAATTACAGATGTTTTTTTATCCCTTAAGCGTTCTACTAGTCTCATTTCAATGGAACAATTGGTGAATAATATTTATGATCTTTGATTTTCTTGTGATAGCTGTCTTGTGTAAGATTAGGTATTGGAGAAGATATTGCAAAAGGGCATAAAGTTGGATAATTATTTCCTTTAAATTTTCCTATTTCTTATGTCGTTTCTTTGGCAAGTACTATTGTAAAAACTAAGGGTGAAGTATGGCACAAACGCTTGGGTTACCCTAACCGTAGTGTTTTATATCACTTAATTAATTCCAATTTGTTAGGCAATAAAGGTCATATTTCATTTCATCTCCTTTTGAGTGCTTCACATGGAAATTAGAAAAAAAGCGAGTCTCTTTCCTTTCCATCTCATGATAGTCAAGCAACATTTTATTTTGCATTGATTCATAGATATATATGGGGTATTACTCTTATTATATCTCATGTGAGCTACTAATACTTTATAACATTTATTGACGTGTCATGAATCCGAATCAAGTATGTCAATTTAAATAATTAATTATAATTTATAAAATGTAAAATCCTAAATAATTTTAAATAGATAATCCTAAGTCCCAAAAATTCGGTTGTGACAAACCAATAAAAAAGACCTAACACCAATCAAAACCCACACAAGACTTCATTGGACAACAGTCTGGACAAAATAAATATGACCTGTTCTACAATCATCGTAAGGGAGTTAGTAATTCCAACCAAAATCATAAATTAAATATAATATAATATCCAACTGAATCCAAAATATACCTAATGACCTACACCTAGCCAATTCCATAATCCAGATATATCAAATACCAATTTAAACCATAATAGAACCAAAACTCACCAAATTTGATGAATGGATGACAGATCACAACCATACTCTGTAACATATTCGAATCTTCTACTCTGAAGGAATAAAATAGGAAAAGTGAGCCTAATACTCAGTAAGTATCATATTTTAAATAAAAAGAGTCCAATAAATCAGAGGGAATGATTTAATGGATGAAAATCCAACCAAATAGCAAAATAAATCCAAATTGCCGATAAAATAAATCCAATAGAAATCCAAGATCCAAAGTTCAAAATTCAATGGTAGTCTCGTACTCAAAGCAAATATCTAAATTCAAAACAAATGTCCAAATTTCAAAAACAGTCATCATCGGGACGTATATGTATATTAATATATATATATATAAACAAAATAGAGGTTATTTAGACCAATTACAAAGTCGATATCCAATCTGAGTTTAATTCGACTCCAAGTCCAATGTCCGATCAGCTTGTGATTTGTGACAGAATCCGATAGTCGGGTGATCCCATAGCGTTCGCAAAAGTTAAAGCAGTATCGTGACAGATATTCCAAAAATTCGGATCAAAACATATAATCAAAATCGTCGTACGAGACATACCAAGGCCAAACTATAGTCAAAATCAGCGAAACTCAAATCTAAGTCCAAAAATCCGTATCCAAATCAAAGTCCAATATCAATCAATGTAAAAATACAAATTATGCACCAAATCTGGGTTCTGATTATTTAAAGGCTAGTTTGACGAAGGGTTACACAATCTCGGTAACCTTAGGCTAAAATCCATGTACTCTGTACCCATAGATTAGGTTGCTCACTATGTTTTACCATACGCGGTTTTGGGTGCAATCCTCAAGCTTGTCGGATATATTAGGGCATCCGAATATATTCTGAGGTCAAGTCAAATTATCTAAGTGGGAAGGGTAACTACTCCAAGCATTTCCTGTTGTCGGAAAGGGATTTCCAAACAAATCTCCCCGTCGGGAATTAGCCAAAATATTCAATGTCTAAGTCCAAATGTAGTGACTACAACCCGACACATGCATATGAAAATACACGGCCTATGCAAATTTCGTGTACATTTCGTATACAGATACTGATATAAATATACAGTATCCGATAAATTATTCGAGCTTTTAGAAAAATATTAAATCTCCAAAATCATAAAATCCATATCCAAAACCCCCAAAATTAGCCAATGAACTACACATGTATATCCAAAATAAATAAATCAGATATATAAAAAATACATGCATGTTAGTAAAAATTTTAAGTACTGTCCAAAAATTATCAAATATTAAATCAGACCAAAGAGGGGGTTTACAGATACTTGCCTGGATTTCATACTTTGCAGATCTGAAGAAAGGATATCTCGAAACACCCAAATCGGGCCTCTATCTCCTGGCGCGCATGCATTGCCCGCAGCTTGCCTTTCTCTCTCATCAGTGCAGCTTCTCGCGTGCTGCTACCACCGCTCAACACCGCCGGCCGACCTGCTGCCGCGCCAACCTCCACTGCCGGCCTTCCTAGCGTCATCCCGTCGGTGCCGATGCCGTTGTTCTGCCGTTACTCTCCTGTCGTGTGGCTGCCGCGCTCAACCTGTGTTCACCCTCTCTCTTTGTGCGGCTTTTGCCTTACAAGCTCACCCACAATCACTGCCAGTCACCGACATGCCACCACTGGCCGCCGCCAACCACCACTGCGTCGTCATCGCATGCTGTCACCGCCGACATCTGCGACGACTTCACCGAGTGCCGATTTCTCTCTCTCCTGCGCTACCTAAGCCATGCGCCACCGTCGTCGACCACTACCGCACGGCCTCCTCCGTGTGTCGCCGCCGCCGCCGCCGCCAATGACCCACCTCCTCTTCTCTCCTCCGCCGCGCGCCATGAACGGTGGTTGAAGCCCTCTCCTCCTCCCCTGCTTCTCCCTCTCCCCGATTCCC